>JARYGA010021870.1:0-20880 GCA_030545235.1 Helianthus tuberosus
TAGACTGTCAAACAAACAATGCTATCATTGCTGATGTGCAATACATTTTGATTCAGTTGATGTTGTGTTATATTGATGCTTGTTTGATTTAAATAATACCTCAATCTTATTTGTTTTCCTCACTTAACTAGAAGTGCTATGTGGACCATGCGACGAAGCGCGTAATTTTGGGTGCACACTTAATTACGAGGTTCGACGCATGAGAATCATAGCAAGCCCTGTTAAGTGTGATGGCATAAAATCTAGAGTGATTAGATGACGAGGCGATTGTAATATCATAAGAACATGGTGGATACGCCGCTGGTACTTCCTATATATAAGTACTCTTATTGTATTCTTTGTCGTAGCGTTATCCAAATCACTTGAGGATTTTATGTTATCCGAGAACCATATGTGTCCACTTAAACAAGAATCAAAAGCCAACTATATTCATTTCCGTTTCTGATGAAGTATCCATTGAGGAAAAATAAACTAGCTACTCATTTTTCGCTTCTGAAAGAGATATCCATTGGGAAATGAATAATCCATTCAAAAACTATATTCATTTCCGTTTCTGATGAAGTATCCATTGAGGAAAAATAAACTAGCTACTCATTTTTCGCTTCTGAAAGAGATATCCATTGGGAAATGAATAATCCATTCAAAAACCATATTCATTTCCGTTTCCGAAGAAGAATCCATTGAGGAAAATGAATTATTCATTTTCGCTTCCGAAGAAATATCCATCGGGCAAATGAATAATCTACTCATAATCTTTCATTTCCGTTTCCGAAGAAGAATCCATTGAGGAAAATGAATTACTCATTTTCGCTTCCGAAGAAATATCCATCGGGGAAATGAATAATCTACTCATAATCTTTCATTTCCGTTTCCGAAGAAGAATCCATTGAGGAAAATGAATTACTCATTTTCGCTTCCGAAGAAATATCCATCGGGGAAATGAATAATCTACTCATAATCCTTCATTTCCACTTCTGACAATGTACCCATTGAGGAAAAATGAATTATCCGTTCATTTTCTCTACTGAAGAATATCCATTTCGGGAATGAAACACAAATATCCTAAAGATTCTCCTACGCCAATTTCGGGACGAAATTCTCCAAAGTAGGGGAGACTGTAACCACCTTGGTTTTTATACATGTGTATGTTCGTTTTACAATATAACAGTTATCATATATGAATGTGCAATTTGTTTGCTACATGCTTGTTTTATGATTTTACATGATTTACCGGTCCAAACACGTGAATATTTACAAATTTGATTGAGTTTCATACTTATAAAAAAGGCTACTTTAATTACAAGGGCCTAATGTCATTAATTCAAAAACCTGCAACTCGCGTTTGTTGTCTGAATTCGACCCAAAACCATGTGTTTAGTGGTTTGACTGTCCAAAGCTGTGCACGCGGAATCTCTACCTCGTAACCATCTCCCACGCGCATTTTATTCAATTTTACCCGTGCCTGACATTCGCATAATCGGAAAATTTTATAAAATTTCAAAGTGGAATTTATCCACTGATGTTTGTCGATTATACATCGAATTGATCGATTATTTAAGGTCCTTGAACTCCCACGAACATCCTAAACCTCTCACAGTTCACAAAAACATCATAATTCATACCTGTTCATCGTCTGCAATATGTCGCCGGAATTCAGTCGCCGGAATCAAGCCGATACATCATTCCGATCGTTACCGGTTCGTTATTCTTCGATCAATTAGTTTGTTTCTGCTTATACAACGTTTCTGTAAGGTTAATTGGAAAATAAACCCGTATTGATCGATAATCGAGACATTTGACTTTCGGTTTGACTAAATTGGGGAAGAAGATGATTTATTTATTTATTTATTTATTTTATTCATTAAAAACAGTTTAAATTCTGTTTATTCATATTAAATCGGTTTTAATTAATTAAAATCTAAAAAAAATTCAGATTAATTATGTTTAATATAAACCTTTCTGAAAATAATATATTCACTGATTATTTTATATAAAAATGATTTTATATAATTAAAACAGTTTTATTCTTTCAAAATTTATAATAAGTCCATTTTAATGAAATGAATATTGAAATTTTTATGATAATTATTTTAAGTGGTAAACTTTACAAAAATAATATTGTTACTAATATTTTGATATAACTTTGATAAATAAAACAGCATTTACACTTAAAAGTATAGTTTAATTTAATATATTTAAATTAAATAACTATATAATTTTTGTCCGAAATTATTTTTATGACATTATGTATATTATTCTAAGTTTATATAAATTTAGTCACTGTTTGATTATTTACAGATGATTTTACATAATTAAATCAGTTAAATCACTTAATTAAACTTAACTAGTTTAATTATATAATTATATAATTTCTGTTCAAAAATATTTTCATAACAAAATACACATGTTTCTGAGTTTATAAAAAGTCAGAAACTGTTTTTGGCATTTTCATATTATTTGTGACAATTAAACTTTATAAACTTGTTTATTGTTATCATAACCATTTTAATTCATTTTATTTATATAAAATGATTTCAAGGGCCAAAATAATTATCTTAAATCAGTGATATTCCAGGTTCATAATTAAAAATATTATTTTTAATTATTCTGATTTAAATTAATTATTTAGATAATTGTTAGATAATTATCATGTATTTCACTTTAACATTATATATATAGTTGATTATTTTAAGAAAATATATTTCTCAAAAATAATCCCTTTGAATCCTACTTATTTACCGAATTCCCCAATTAAGTTGTTCAAACCCATAGTTACCGTTTTTGTCAAACCATACCAAACACCATGGACATAGTTTCCCGTTTATACAGTTACACATTTTACCCATTGTTGATGCCAATTTCCGTGTTTCGTGCATGATCAAATACAATTAAAGTGACGTGGAAATCTTGTTCCCGCAAAACTCTTACCATTACTTGTTTGGAAATTATTCGCAAACAAGGTGAGTTCATAGTTCCCATTTTCTTTTACAATATTTTTGGGATGAAACATATGAAATAATGTGATACAAACCAATTTGCATTTTGTGGCTATCTTGATTGTTTCTTGCAATTGTTTGATACTTGTTGCTTACACCTACATTCATTAACTCCGTACAAGCCCATCGGTAATATTATAGCGCTATAGGTGTGACGCCCCATCCTAACTTCCAGTTCACCATTTGTTGTTGTTGATGTTGTTGTTCACATTTTGCAATTCGGAAGTTTGGATGATAGATCCGTGTTTACGTCTACACGGTTTGAATGTTCCACCTAGCATATCTTGTATTACTCATTTTGCTAAGATATATCAAATGCCACATTGTTAAACATTTCATTTTATTATCACATTATTTATTTATTATAAAACTAACTAAAACCTATTAATTCACTCAACCGTTTGTTGACCCAAATTGTTTTTAACATATGTTTCAGGTGAAAATGTTTGAAGTTAGCTTATGCAAGGACCACATAGGATTGCTCAAGACAAGTGCCTTAGCTTAAATAAAAACAAAGACTTTTGTGAACAATGTGTTGTATTTATTTTGTACTAGTTTGGATGTGAATGCAATTCTATCACCCAACATAATCATATTTCAACTTTAATTTAATCACCATGTGCTTAAATGCATTCTACCAAGCTTCGTGATGCCCTCGACGTTTCCGCCTCCGGTCAGGGTGTCACACAAAGCATTGTATGTTGCGATATTAAATCAGAGACTTTTACTCAACTAAATTTTCCACCAGTTATTTATAAACAAGGTTGTCATGCATCTTTAATTATTTTTTATGACGTTATTCATATGGTTGTCATGCATGGATTTGTTGACGATGGTTTCCCCCTATCATCATGCCCAGAAGCAACCATCTCCTCCTGATGACAGATTACGAAGATGTTTACTATTGGACTTTGTAATTTCTTGTCTGCCACTATCATTCATTTACAAGATATATATAATAATTTACAAGTCAATGGTCTTCCTAGAATGTCTCCTCTAGTTATTGGTCTTCCTCTAATTAATCTGTAGTTAATTATTTACAATAGTGAGATACAAATCAATTGCTATGATTTAGCTTTATTCTAATATTCCCCCGCAGTCGAAACGGGAGGATCACGGATGTTGAGACTCGTGCCAAAATCATCGAATAGAACCTTTGGCAATCCTTTTGTAAAGATGTCGGCTATTTGGTATCGTGATGGTACATGTAGAACACGGACTTCACCCTTGGCGACCTTTTCTCGGACAAAGTGTATATCCATTTCAACGTGTTTTGTGCGTTGATGTTGAACCGGATTACCGGATAGGTAAATGGCACTGCGGTTGCCACAATAAACTAAGGTTGCACGTTGAAGAGGATGATGAATTTCTAGTAATAAGTTGTGTAGCCAACAAACTTCGGACACCACATTAGCGACGCCCCGGTACTCCGCTTCGGCACTAGAGCGTGATAAAGTAGCTTGACGCTTAGAAGACCATGAGAGGAGGTTTTCGCCCATATATACACAATAACCGGACGTGGACCTCCTTGTGTCGGGACACCCTCCCCAATCGGCATCTGTGTAAGCCGTGAGGGAGGAGGTCGAAGAAGGTTGAATGTGAAGACCATAGGAGATGGTGCCTTTAATATATCGCATGATTCTTTTAAGAGCATTGAAATGGGTGGTCTTTGGGTCATGCATATGGAGGCACACTTGTTGGACGGCATATGAAATATCCGGTCGAGTAAAGGTGAGGTATTGTAAGGCACCGGCGAAGCTTCGGTATTCGGTGATATTGTCGATGGGTGTTCCATGAGAACTGCTTAATTTATGTTGTGTGTCAACCGGAGTGGCCGCTGGGTTGCAATTGGAGAGACCGACCCGTTCAAGGATTTCGCGGGCATATTTTTCTTATGAGAGAAATAAAGAGTTCGAAGTTGAGTCCCGTGTGACCGAAATACCAAGAAAGTAGCTAAGTGGCCCTAGATCCTTCATTGCGAACTCTTTTGAAAGGCGAGCCATGAATTTTGCCCGTAAGTCATCTGTAGATGTTATCAACAATATATCATCGACATATAATAATATGAATGCCATTTGTGGGCCTTGCTTAAAGATGAATAAGGGGTGGTCACATTGGCTATGAATAAAACCCATTTTTGAGACGAAATCCGCAAACCGTTGGTACCATGCTCTTGGTGCTTGCTTGAGGCCATAAAGAGACTTTTTGAGTAGGCACACGTGATTGGGATAATTTGGGTCTCGAAACCCCATTGGTTGGTGCATGAAAACCGTTTCATTTAAGTGACCATGTAGAAATGCGTTTTTGACATCGAGTTGATGTATAGGCCAAGATTTAGACAAAGCCAAAGATAAAATGGTTCTAATTGTTGCCGGTTTAACTACGGGACTAAAGGTTTCCCCACAATCAACACCAACTTGTTGAGATCGACCGTCACATACTAACCGGGCCTTATATCGTTCAAGAGTACCATCCGCTTTCTTTTTATGTTTGAAAATCCACATGCTACGAACAATATTCATACCGGGCTGTTTGGGTACTAATTCCCAAGTCTTGTTGTCAATAAGTGCTTGAAACTCATCGGTCATGGCATTTTTCCAGTTTGTGTTGGAAAGGGCTTCGGTGGGTGATTTAGGTAGAGGAGAGATAAGTGGATGGGTAAACGTGTGTAGGTTGAATTGTTGTTTGGGTTTAAAAATTCCCGACATGGAGCGAGTATTCATGGTACGGGTCAGTAGAGGTGGGGGTGGGTGTTGGTGGTGGGCCGTAGGTGAATGAGGTGGGCTTTTGTGTGGGTTGGTTGGTGGACTCGGCATGTGGTGGGTGGTGGAAGGGCTGGTTTGGGTTTGTGCATTTGGGCCGTTTGTATGTTGAGGACTAGATGGGCTTGTGGAGGTAGTTGGAGAAGATGGGGTCGAAGTTGTTGGGCCAGAATCGGATGAAGGGATGGTTTGGTTGTTGGTTGAAGTTGTAGGGTATATCCACTGGAAAGGATAGGGTGTAAGGGTTAAGAAATCATAGGATAAGTTGGTTGGTTTTTGAGTTGCAAATGGGAAAACAGTTTCATCAAAAATGACATCACGTGAGATATGAATTTGTTTGGTTTTGATGTTGTAACATTTGTAACCCCGGTGATGTGAATGGTAGCCTAAAAATACGCACAGAGTTGAGCGGTCGGCGAGCTTATGGACGGTGGTTGATGGAAGAAGAGGGTAACAAAGACAACCGAAAATGCGTAAGTGTTCGTAAGAAGGGTGAAGATTATATAGACAGAAAGTGGGGTTGGAGTTGTTGAGGACTTTGGTGGGTAAGATATTTAAGAGATATGTTGCATGTTCAAGGGCATGGGGCCAAAACGAATGGGGTATGGAGGATTGTGATAGGATGGTACGCATAATGTTGTTTATGGATCTTATTTTACGCTCCGATTTTTCGTTTTGAGCGGAAGTGTATGGACATGAAAAACGAAATTGCATGCCATTCGAAGTGCAAAAATGGTGAAAAGATGAGTTGTCATATTCGCGACCATTATCACATTGAAAACATTTTATAGTGGTTCCGAATTGAGTTTTTATTAGTTTGTGAAATTCTAGAAATTTAGAATAGACTTGGGATTTGGAGGTGAGAGGATATGTCCATAAAAAAATTGTTTTATCATCTAAGAATAGGACATAATATCGACATCCGGTGGATGAAAGAATTGGTGAGGTCCATAGGTCGTTATGTACAATATCAAACGGTAAATTAGTAGAAGTATGAGAATCATGAAAAGGAAATTTAATTTGTTTGCCAAACACACATGGTTCACATATAGAAGTACGTGGAACATTATTAGAAAAATTCAAACTAGGTTTTAAACAATGCAAGATATTATTTCCGGGATGTCCAAGACGACGGTGCCAAGTGTCTTGGTTCACGGCTAAAAAGGAGGAAACGGAAGCATGAGAAGGTTGAACTGTGACACCTGGGTCACTGCGACCATCAAAAAAATACCAAACCAATGAAATATTGTATTTCATACTTGGGATTTGTACAAATATGTGTATCATTTGCACATATCAATTCTTGTTCTATTTCGGGCTCTAAATCGCCTTCTGGAAGGTTATACGCGCACTGATGCGTAAATATAACCAGTTTAATGCAACGAACACTCCGGAATAGTGAAATAGGCTTAAAATACCTTAAATAACCTTTACATAACTTAGAAATAAGTTTCGAAGGCTTTGGTATGACAAAATCAAGTTAAATCGCTTACAGGGACTAAAGTTGACAAACTGCGAAAGTATGCCAATTTGAACTGTAACAGACATTCCGGATCATGGCCATAAGTTAAACATACCATAAATATCCTTTACATAGCTTAGAAATAGGCTTTGAGAGGTTCGGTGTGCTAAAATAAACTTTTGGGTCATTCAGGGACTAAAAGCGTCAAAAAGTGCACAAGTTTGCATTTTCGCGCATAACTTACGTTCTGAATACATCCGGACATCCAAAAATTTATGTAAGCACTAAAATATTTTATTTTAGTGTTTGGCATAAGAAAAATCCATTCGTCACGCAAT
This sequence comes from Helianthus tuberosus, assembly GCA_030545235.1. Taxonomy (NCBI): domain Eukaryota; kingdom Viridiplantae; phylum Streptophyta; class Magnoliopsida; order Asterales; family Asteraceae; genus Helianthus; species Helianthus tuberosus. The sequence continues at coordinate 7,559 of JARYGA010021870.1, forward strand.
TTGGATCGTTTTTCGCGCTTATACGCATTCCGTCGTAATTAACCGAACATCGCGATCGTACGGCCAAACGAACCGACATCCGAGATATTTTTGAGCACATTTTAAGTTCCCTATACTTTAACTTCATTTTAGAGCTTTGAAATGGGGTTAACGGGGCTTAAACGTGTCAAAAATGCATTAAATAGCAAGTTTGGAGCTTCAGGGGCCTGTTTTGCCATTTTTCAAACTTCTGGTCTGCAAGGTGCTTGCGCACCTCAACACCAAAAACATTACGGTGCACAAGCAGGGGCCAGATGCAGCAACTTGTTTTTAAACAGTTGTTAACAGCCCTTAACCTCTCCAAAGGCCAATGCCATGTGTCCAACTCTTGTGGTAGGAGTAAAATGAGTTACCACAACATTCCGACAAGTGTACGGGCGAGATCAAGGCACGTTATCCAAGAAACGATCCTAACGGTCTTGGTTTTCCTATAAATACCCAACCCACTTCATTGCAAAACCCACATTTGATCTGAGTTTTTCTCTAAGTGGTTGTGATTTCTCACTTCCTACCTGAGATTACTTGGAATCAAATCTTGCGGGGACCCTTTGTAAGTGTTCCTTCGTTCTTTTATTGCTTTTCGAGTCCGAAAGTCAAACTTTGTTTGACTTTCTGCATTGACCAGTTTATGGTCAATGCGAAGTTCGTTGGAACTTCATAACGTGAGCGTAATCAGGATGGTCATGGTCCTTAGTGACTATACCTACTGCTTACCACGTTATCTAGGCTCAGTGACGAGTCGTAGTTTCGGCCAAAATGCGCATTCGTGCGTATTTTGTAACCAAACTACTCTTGGGTATCAAAACCGTTTGTTTTGATACCAAACCTGTTTTCTAAACTTAGTTAAGCATGTTTTAACATGCTTAGCTCGTCACTTTTAGTTTAGTGCTTATATAGGGTCGTAAGGTAAGCGATCTAAACAATCGCTTATGCTTTCGAACCCGACCCATTTGGTCGATCATTAGGATCCGACCAAGCACTTTAGGTGACCATAGTATGTAGGGAATAACCTTCCGAGGTTATACCTTATGGTCGCTTCGTTTAAGTAGTTGTATGATAGGTAGTTTATATGCCTTAGGTAAATTACCAAAATGCCATTTTTACGCCAAAATTCATTTTAAGCATATGTAACATAACTTTTGGTATCTAAACTGATTTAGCAACAATATTAGACATGTTAAGGCATATTTTACTTACCATAGGGCTAGTTAGGCGTTCCGAACGCGTTTTACGCGAACGACGCGTTAAAGTAGCATAAGCTACCTAAACGGGTCGTAATGGGTCGTAAGCACTTAGGTTAGGTTTCATTTTAGTATGTTGGCCTTGTTAAACCATACTACATGAGTTCCCATACTCATTTGGTTTACGAGCCCTCATTCTATCCGATCCTCCGACATAGGTCCGGTTTATTAACATAGTTACCTATACTAGGTGCCGGTTGATTCCGTGATCTCTAGCATTGCTTGGCGGTTATCTTAGGACTTCTGAGCAATCTCAAGTGAGTACATAGACCCCTCTTTTACTGTTTTCCAAACTGTTTTGGGGTGAAACACATGTGCCTACTTGTTACTTTCATGCTTTCCTGTTTTCACATCATATACGTGCTATGTTCATTAGTACATTTATAGTACATGATTTCATTGTGTTCATGCTATGTATGCCCATTGTGTGCGTACTTAGTACAATATTTTACATTACATTCTATGCTATGTATGCCCATTGTGTGCGTACTTAGTACATTATTTGACATTACATTCTATGTTATGTATGCCCATTGTGTGCGTACTTAGTACATTATTTTACATTACATTTTATGCTATGTATGCACATTGTGTGCGTACTTAGTACATTATTTTACATTACATTTTATGCTATGTATGTTCATCATACTTAGTACATTTGTTTCACATCACATGCTATGTATGTTCATCATACTTAGTACATTTATTTTTCATTCACATGCTTACATTTTGATATGATATTTGGTTTGTTTTGATGGATCAATATACATTCATTAACACCGATCACGCCGTTCGTTAGTAGGTAGTGGTACCATAGGAATTGACAACTCCTGTTCCGGACATCCTAGGTAGGTTTGGATGAAAGGAATGACCGAATTCGATATACATAACTTAGATAAACCTTTAATTTGTTTAAGGGTTTATCGCCACAGTCTCAAGGCTTGGATGTATGCATTCTCACAATACCGCATAGATGTTTATATCAGTATAGCATGCATTTGTTCCACAAAACATAGCTTTGATTTAAACCATGTTTTACTTCAATACTTTGTTTTTGTGCATATGGTTTAGTTGATATATTTCACTAGACATACATATCATTTTGGGTTACACATTACATGATTTACATTTGACACATAAACATTATTGACATTGGTTATACATTACATGACTTACATCTTGACATAAACATTTTGACATATTATTCAATACATTTGGAAATTGGTTTAAACATAAACATCTTACGTTGTTGGTTTGGTTTGAGTAAGTGATTTAAGTAACGAGGCGTGTGTAATATGATACAAGCATGGTGGATACGCCGCTGGTACTTCCTATATATAAGTGATTGTATGGTATTACATATCGTAGCGTTATTTGAATCATTTCAATTTGGACATATAAAAATTTATACAAATAACATACTTTTCACAAGACATTAATTTACAAACAACTTATTTTATACAAACTCATTTTACTTGGTTATTTACTTAACCATGTATCATTCTTTTATACATATATATCATATGGTTTATTTATCACTTTTCAAATGATTTACAAGACAAAGCAAATTACAAGGTTCATGACTAAACATTTTCTCAAACATAAGTCATGAATTCTGTTTTCACAAAACCTATGTATCTCACATGCATTTTTATGCTGACGTACCTATTTTCACATGTGTTTTCAGGAGATGATGCATAGGACTTATCAAGATACACATAGGCGGACTTGGGCCTTAGTGACAATAAAAGACGCAAGACTAGTTATATATGTTATGTTTCTTTGATTGTTAAAACATTGTGACTCTTTTAATCAATAAAACAATATTTCAATTTCCATGTGTTATGAAACAATGATTCTGTTACAAACACTCCCCGACGTTTCCGCCACGTTTTGTTGTTTTACGTGGTCGGGGTGTGACAGAAAAGTTGGTATCAGAGCTCATGTTTATAGGGAATTAGGTTATTAGTAATACTTTGACCTAGTCTATAACCTTCCTAGGACCCTAACGCGAGTTTACTTGCTTTTAGTCATAAAACAATACTGTCACCTATCCTTAGGCGACAACCACAACAAGAACATAAATTTCAAAACCGCTTTAAAAACTAATCATCTGTTCTAGGATGATTGATTACTAGGTTTTGAACCCTCTATTGTAAGGTTTTAAACCCTCTGTTATAAGGTTTTGAACCCTCTAAGTTTTCAAATCTCGTCAAAGTTTGGGTCGTATAATGTGAACACGTGCGAACTGTAAGAGTGAATGCCTGTACCCTGAGTTTTCTGTCGAAGGCTAGAGTGTTCGTACAAATTCGCAGTATCGGACCAGTCACTCTTACCTGGGAACTCTTGGGGTGAGTGTTCACTAATAGGCGAGCATGTCTTCAGTGATACATTAATATGACCCGTTTACTTTGATTTGTCACCGTCTCATTTGTTAGCCTTAGGTAACAAACAAATGATCGCAATTTTTATGCATTGCCATCCTGTTTTGATTGTCTGATAACCTTTCACTTGTTTCTTCCTATGTCTTTCATTTTTTCTTCTAGAATGTCTCTTCATCACGATGACGCCCAGATATCCGAGTAGACTGCCAAATTCGCTCAGCGAATAGGCGAAGTAGTCCTGAAGACTGTTGAATTAGCTACTGCCATGTATCGTCTCCAGGATGAAGCCACTCAAGAGTCACCAAGACAGGCAGGACCTAGTCAGGTGACAGCACCACCAGCCAAGAAACCAACCGAGGAATCAAAGACCATGGATGAACGATCCCCTAAGAAGTTAAAGAAGCGAAAGGCTTCTCAGAACTTCGCCATGGTCGCTCACAATGGTAAAGCCGTCCCCAACCAACCAGCTCAACCCCATGCTAGGAAGCCATACAACGGAACTGCACCCTTGTGCAACCAATGTAGCCTTCATCATCACCCTAGTGTGAAGTGCTGCAAATGCCAAATTTGTGGACTTAAAGGTCATACAGCAAGAGTTTGTCGAGCTGCAGTTGCTCCAAAGCACGCTGGCGACTCTGCTCAAGCTCGTTTCTTACCAGGGTCTTGCTACAACTGTGGCGAGATGGGCCATTTCCTAAGGGATTGCCCAAAGCTTGCTAATGCAAATCCAACCCACGGATGAGCAATTGGCTGACTAGAAGATGTTGCTGTCTTATGCTTTTGTTCTTTTGTTTTCTTGTAATGTGAAACAATCTGTTTTGTTTATAAATAAATCGTTGATCACAAATTCTGATATACAAGTGTAGTTACATGTGTGTATGGCATTTCCCTATGATACCTACATTAAGGAACTATGTTCCTTACAAACTACTCTTGTGAATATTTCCCATTCTTGTGTTTACTCATGATTCCCATAGAAAATTCTAAGTACTCGTTTCATTCTAAGATACGAAGTACAGAAAAATAAAGCGACATTATGAGTAATCATGCTTCTGCACATCTGTGCCTTTGAATCATTGGTTAGATAACTAAGGGTATTTTCAAATCTCATACCCATTACGTTTTGATTTTTTTTTCAACATACGCAGTACAAGTATTTCAAAAACAATCTTCATGATCTCAAAACATTTCATATAGTTTGAAAACAATTTTTTTAAATGCATTGTCTATGTTATTTCAAAAACATTGGCTATGCTTTCAAAACAACATTCATAATTTCAAAATGTTTCATATAGTCTGAAAACAATATTAACACAGTACATTTTCTTATCAAGTGCATGATTTCGAAAAGCATCATTCATGTTTTTAAAAATCTTATACATAATTTCAAAATTTATCTCGCATGATTTTAAAACAATTTTTTTATAAATATATACCTACCTAATACACCTACTTTATGATTTCAGAGGTATTATATATAAGGTTTAAAAAACATTGAACACATTTTTTTAAGAACCCCATGCATAGTTTTCCAAAAATATTTCTCTTCATACATTGACTTAACTTTCAAATTTCGCTTCATATGTCGCCTTGGCATATCTGGCATCTCAACTTCATAAGCATTTTACTTCATGTTTTGACCTAAGCACATCAAGTGCAAGGTTTCGAAACATCTTCAACTTCTAAAATCCATATGGGATCTTTTTATCTTCACATTTAGACCCTTGTGGATGATTATCATTCAAATCAGAGTCCTTAATTGGATTCCTTATGTACCTAAATTCGAACATTTCGGTTCCTTATAATCGAAATCGAATTTTTCTTTTAAAAATCTTTCTATCTTTATAGTTAGATTCTTGATAATGTTTAAAGTACCAAATGAAATCCACGAGATGGATTCCTAGTGTGCTTTAAATACATGTGCTCTGTTAGCAAAACAAATTAACAAACTAAAGATCAAGATAAACAATCTTTGTGGTTATATGACTATGTGTTTATGCATCTTGTGTTTTCTTTTATGCATTTTGTGTTTTTGTATACTCTGGATATTCGTTATCCAAATCCTCGTAGAATCTTTCATATCTTCATATGAGGGATTCGTAGTAGGATATTCAAAAAGGTACTACCTTAAATCCTTAATGGGCTTCTATGTAATAGTTAAGACCTTGGATTATATAGTACCACTCCATGATTCATAAGAGACCCTTTTAGGGGTCTAGTCTAAAAGATTGATTCAAAAATCTGGTTAAGAATGACATGTGATGATATAAGCTAAAAATACTCCTTGGTTGTCTATTAAAATCATTTATTGATTTAATAAAAGGGACCCTATGGTGGTCTAGTCACATTCATCACGAGATTTGTTCATTTGGTTTTCCCCTACACATTATAAAATAGACTGTGTGGACTATGCAAGGAATTGTGTAATTATGGACGCGTACGTAATTATAAAATTCAGTGCACAGAAACCTAGTAAAACTTATTATGTGTAAGAACCGATAGCGACCACAATAACAAAATGTGAACGATGTAATGGAGGTACGGTGGACGCACCAATAACGCTTAATAGACTATTATATAAGTGTCCCTCCGACATTGTAAGCATGATGTTATTTAAAGTTACTGGAAGTTCAGAACCTCAACCAGTATTGTTTTGTCTTTTCAACTTCATGTTTCAAGCTCTCACAAGTTTCCTCTAAATAAATTTCGGGACGAAATTTCCTAAAGTAGGGGAGACTGTGACACCTGGGTCACTGCGACCATCAAACAAATACCAAACCAATGAAATATTGTGTTTCATACTTGGGATTTGTACAAATATGTGTATCATTTGCACATATCAATTCTTGTTCTATTTCGGGCTCTAAATCGCTTTCTGGAAGGTTATACGCGCACTGATGCGTAAATATAACCAGTTTAATGCAACGAACACTCTGGAATAGTGAAATAGGCTTAACATACCTTAAATAACCTTTACATAACTTAGAAATAAGTTTCGAAGGCTGTGGTATGGCAAAATCAAGTTAAATCGCTTACAGGGACTAAAGTTGACAAACTGCGAAAGTATGCCAATTTGAACTGTAACAGACATTCCGGATCATGGCCATAAGTTAAACACACCATAAATATCCTTTACATAGCTTAGATATAGGCTTTGAGAGGTTCGGTGTGCTAAAATAAACTTTTGGGTCATTCAGGGACTAAAAGCGTCAAAAAGTGCACAAGTTTGCATTTTCGCGCATAACTTACGTTCTGAATACATCCGGACATCCAAAAATTTATGTAAGCACTAAAATATTTTATTTTAGTATTTGGCATAAGAAAAATCCATTCGTCACGCAATTTGGATCGTTTTTCGCGCTTATACGCATTCCGTCGTAATTAACCGAACATCACGATCGTACGGCCAAACGAAACGACATCCGAGATATTTTTGAGCACATTTTAAGTTCCCTATACTTTAACTTCATTTTAGAGCTTTGAAATGGGGTTAACGGGGCTTAAACGTGTCAAAATGCACTAAATAGCAAGTTTGGAGCTTCAGGGGCCTGTTTTGCCATTTTTCAAACTTCTGGTCTGCAAGGTGCTTGCGCACCTCAACACCAAAAATGTTACGGTGCGCAAGCCGGGGCCAGATGCAGCAACTTGTTTTTAAACAGCTGTTAACATCCCTTAACCTCTCCAAAGGCCAATGCCATGTGTCCAACTCTTGTGGTGTGAGCAAAATGAGTTACCACAACATTCCGACAAGTGTACGGGCGAGATCAAGGCACGTTATCCAAGAAACGATCCTAACGGTCTTGGTTTTCCTATAAATACCCAACCCACTTCATTGCAAAACCCACATTTGATCTGAGTTTTTCTCTAAGTGGTTGTGATTTCTCACTTCCTACCTGAGATTACTTGGAATCAAATCTTGCGGGGACCCTTTGTAAGTGTTCCTTCGTTCTTTTATTGCTTTTCGAGTCCGAAAGTCAAACTTTGTTTGACTTTTGCATTGACCAGTTTATGGTCAATGCGAAGTTCGTTGGAACTTCATAACGTGAGCGTAATCACGATGGTCATGGTCCTTAGTGACTATACCTACTGATTACCACGTTATCTAGGCTCAGTGACAAGTCGTAGTTTCGGCCAAAATGCGCATTCGTGTGTATTTTGTAACCAAACTACTCTTGGGTATCAAAACCGTTTGTTTTGATACCAAACCTGTGTTCTAAACTTAGTTAAGCATGTTTTAACATGCTTGGCTCGTCACTTTTAGTTTAGTGCTTATATAGGGTCGTAAGGTAAGCGATCTAAACAATCGCTTATGCTTTCGAACCCGACCCGTTTGGTCGATCATTAGGATCCGACCAAGCACTTTAGGTGACCATAGTATGTAGGGAATAACCTTCCGAGGTTATACCTTATGGTCGCTTCGTTTAAGTAGTTGTATGATAGGTAGTTTATATGCCTTAGGTAAATTACCAAAATGCCCTTTTTACGCCAAAATTCATTTTAAGCATATGTAACATAACTTTTGGTATCTAAACTGATTTAGCAACAATATTAGACATGTTAAGGCATATTTTACTTACCATAGGGCTAGTTAGACGTTCCGAACGCGTTTTACGCGAACGCCGCGTTAAAGTAGCATAAGCTACCTAAACGGGTCGTAATGGGTCGTAAGCCCTTAGGTTAGGTTTCATTTTAGTATGTAGGCCTTGTTAAACCATACTACATGAGTTCCCATACTCATTTGGTTTACGAGCCCTCATTCTATCCGATCCTCCGACATAGGTCCGGTTTATTAACATAGTTACCTATACTAGGTGCCGGTTGATTTCGTGATCTCTAGCATTGCTTGGTGGTTATCTTAGGACTTCTGAGCAATGTCAAGTGAGTATATAGACCCCTCTTTTACTGTTTTCCAAACTGTTTTGGGGTGAAACACATGTGCCTACTTGTTACTTTCATGCTTTCCTGTTTTCACATCATATACGTGGTCGGGGTGTGACATGAACTTTGGAACTTGAAGATAGTGTTAACGGTTAGAGATCACCGGTGCTATCACATCGAAGGAGGTGCTTGCGGGTGTGGAGGTCCTTCACATCAAAACCAAACGGGTCAAATTCGATTGAAACATTGTTGTCGGTGGTGAAACGGCGTACCGAAATAAGATTTTTAATGAGTTTTGGTGCAAAAAGAATGTTGTTTAGTTTGAAGTTTGGAAAAGGTGGTGGTAAGGTATGGTTTCCAATCGCATGAACCGGTATATTTTTGCCATCACCGACTGTAATGTTTCGTTGATACACATTATTTAAACAAGAAGTGAGATTAGAAAAGTTGTGAGTCATTATACCTGTAGCGCTCGTGTCCATATACGAATTCTGGTCCGGTGGGTTTAGAGTGAGGGTATTGAAAGCTTGGTCAAGAGCTGTTGGCATGTATTGAGCATCCGAAGCTGTGAAGGCTTGTTGAAGGCGAGGGCCGAGAATACCTTGCTGTGTAGGGGATGTCGATGGTCGAGATTGTGGGAGAGTTGGATACGGACATGGTGGGGTGGTCCAGAAGTAACCGGTTAGTTGTGGCCAGGATGAGGGTCGGGTTTGGTTGGGTGTCGACTGGGTAAACCATGGGTAATGAGTCCATGGTTGTGATGGTTGGTGTCTGCCACGGCCTCGACCGCATCCGCGGCCTCGGCCTCGAGTGTTACGGGTGTAGGAAGAATTGGTGTTTGGTTGTTGTGAGAGGGTGTTTTCGGCTGAGGTGGGTTGTGGAGTAGTATTATTGACCGAGGTGTGTAAGGCCGTCTCGTTAGTAACTCGGTTGGCCTTAGTTGTTTCTTCAAGGATTAATTGAGACCGAGCCTCATAAAAAGACGGGAATGGTTTAGTGTTTTGTATGATGGTACCGATATTACCATAAGCTTCGGAGAGTCCAGTGACGAGTTGAATCACCACGTCACGTTCGGTGACCGGTGATCCGACATTGTCCAATTGGTCGGAGATTATCTTTACCTCTTGGCAATACGCGGACATGTTGGGGAAGGAAGAAAGTTTGAGGTTAGCAAATTTTTGTTTAAGCAAAACGGCTCGTGTGGCTTGATTATCATGAAAAATGCGTTGCAAGGCGACCCAAGCATAGCAAGCGGTGGAGTCGGGTCGTATGATAGTGCTCAAGAGATCGCTGGAGATGGTGCCATAGATCCATTGAAGGGCTATGGCATCCAGACGATCCCAAACATCATTAGCAGAAACGTTAGAAGTTGTTGCATCAGTAGAGGCGGCAGCGGGAGGGTTAATAACACGAGGGGAGAGGTGATCGAGTACTTGCAATGGATTTTGAATAGTTCAGCCCAAGATGAATATTGGCTGGTTTCCATCTCTAGAGTGATAGGGATGAATGTTTTGATGTTGGAAACGGTAATAGCAGGGTGTGTTTTTTGGTCCATGGTGTCGGTAATGCGAGGCAGGAAGAAACAGAGGGCTGATAAAACAAATGTGCGATGAATATGAAGAACAGGAGAGATGATCGAAAGAAATTAGAAAAGGAGGTTTGATACCATGTTGGACTTTGTAATTTCTTGTCTGCCACTATCATTCATTTACAAGATATTATCTATATATACAAAAACCAACTTAGGGTATGTTTAAACATCGCGTCCCTCTCCGTGATCTATCAAAGCAACTCACACCGGTTGGAAGGGTATGTTTAAACATCGCGTCCCTCTCCGTGATCTATCAAAGCAACTCACACCGGTTGGAATTTAAAGGCAACCGGTTGGAATTTTAAAGTGACGTTTCAGAAAACGAAAAAAGGAAAACCACAATGACGTGGAGACCTTTTGCTAGCGTTTAACATTAAGTCATACCCATCATCTTATTAAATATTATAATTTTTTTAATTAAAAGTAACCCACCATATTCTAATATCTTAAATTACAAAACTATATAACTAAGGGATAACCAACCATTGCGTAAAAAAACACACTGTAACACAGAACAATGACATCTCGACCGGCTGAATTGATAAAATGATATTATTATCTATACATATAAAACCAACAAAACGTCACCCCTCACGCCTCCGTGAAGAAAATTGTGTCACAAAAAGCAAAGGTTGTGTCAATTAAATGAAAAAAATTACGAACGGGTGTTGATCTTTACGAACCGTTGTGATGGTTCATGAAAGTATTATTGAACAATATAAAAGGGAGCGCTTCCCTTTCACTTCATCCATCCGAAATTATCCAAATTTCACACAAACAGTTTACGTTCACAATTCTCTCATTTACACCAGAATTGCTATCAATATTGTTGTTGTATAAACAAAATTTTAGTAAACGGTAAACCTTAAATCGAAATTATGCCCATTCGGCGATTTGTAACATTGTTTTTTGGTATCCAGAGAGTCACCGCCTCTTCATCTCCGGTAATTCGTAACCGTTGTCTCTTCATCTCCGGTGATTCAAGCAAAAATCATTGTGCAAACCCTTCCAACAATTCATAACCGTTGCCTCTTCATCTATGGCGAGTCGTAACCGCACACCACAAATCTACTAACTCCACAATCTGGTCACCGGCTCCGTGACGCGGTTACTTTCTCATTGAAATATCACCGGAATCGTTGTCAGATCAAGCACCAACTATTCCGATGCAGATTTCGTTGAAATCGATCCTTCAGGAGACCGGGTCGTTTCGGGGGGCTAGAATTGAAAAGAATAAAACCTACCCATCCAATCTTTGGTTTTGAAATATAGGGAAGAGTTGTCTTGGTTGGAAAGAAAAGACACATACTGATACTGCATGAGGAGGGTACATGCAATGATGTGTCTGTGTTTTCCTATTGGTGGGTTGGTTTTGTATTGTATTGCAGTAAGTTTATTACGTGAAGAGGCAAACGAGGGTTTATTGAACAGTGAATTCTCATCAAAGGGTTGCAAATGGCTCGCATATTGGTTGGCAACATATCTTTTAGTGGGTTGGGCTCACATACTTCAAATTGTATGTTTATGTCATTTGTTTTTTCATTTAATTTACCACATAAGGATATTGCTTTAGATTTTTCAACATTTATTTTTTACACATTGATCTATAGATTCTTGCCAGGCTGTTATACCACTTTAATACCCATCAAATTGATTTTAGATTCTGCATAAATATGTGACTAAGCATATGTATGTGTGACTAGATCCAGAATTGAATAATTGAAAAGTAAAATGGGTACTCCATGTCAAAACTAAAACGTTTTGTAAATACATACATATCAAGAATTTTCGCATCTATTATAAAAAACATTCACAATCGATGTCCCGCCGCAACGCGCGGGTTAGCGTCAACTTGTTTTATACAATTAGTAAATAATATGATTCAAAGAAATCAGAATGGAAATGCTAATTAACTTTCAGTTAATTAAAAGAATAGAACAAATCAAATAAGTTGATGAAACATTACATCTTAATAAGGCCTGTAGTAAAAGTCGTCAACCATGGTATCACCACCACTACTTATCCTTGCCCTCTTTACACCACTATCTTCCGACGAAGACGACTGCGGCGACACATCCCTCATCACCGTCTTCCGCCGCGGAGCCACCCTTACGGGCTCCACCATATTTGTCCCAATCAAATGTGGAAAATTCAACAAGGCCCTAGACCCTCTTATCTTAAAGGCAGCTTGATCATAAGCCACAGCAGCATCCTCAGGCGTCTCATACGTCCCAAGCCACACCCTCGCACCACGCTTCGCAGGGTCTCTTATCTCCGCCGCGTACTTCCCCCACGGCCGCCGCCTCACCCCCCTAAACTTCCTAAACTCTTGAGCCACTTGAGTCCCTTGAAACTCTTGGTTTTCCACCACTTCCGGTCTCTCAAGCTTCACAACCGGCTGCACGAACCTGCTAGAAACCGACATATCTCCTACGGTTGCAACATTGCCGGAATATCCACTATCTATTACCGGAAAAAGATCTGGGATTTGGGAATCAAAGAGGAGGTGGTGTTGGATTGAGTCAAGAAAAGATAGATCAGATTCTGACATGAAAGATTGATCTTGAAACATTTTGTTTGTGTTTTAGTGTGAATTCTTGAGTTAGGGTTTTTGAATTCTGTTGGGATTTTGTTGTTGAAATAATTGCTGTGTGGAAATATAGATATGAGGGTGTGTATATATATGGGGAGAATGAAATAAAGTGTTGATGGTAACTGCTATGAACTTTCGTCAGCCATGCAACCATACAAAGGCAAATTGTAATATTTTATATGTATAAAAGGTGGTGGTGTTCAAAATAATTTTAATAACTAGAGAAAGTGGGGTTATTTTTTTATTTAAATTATATTAAAATATTGTTGATATTTTTGGTTAAATCTTTTTTTTTTCTTTTTATACTGATAACAAATATATAGTTTATTTACATAAATTAAAAGATCAAAATATACATAAATATGTAAATTAACTACATCATTATCTAAATTAATTAAATTACCAAATTAAGTCTTTATTCAGATAATTTGATGATTATCCTGGCAAGATTTGTTATTAATTAATAGTACAATCCCGGTTCATCATATAGAATTAGAGCTTGATGTGATGCTTAGCTTCTTAAAAATATTATTACTTTTCATATGAGTGCGTGTGACCATTGTTTTTCTTCCTATGTTTGCGTAGAACTATGGGCA
>JARYGA010021871.1:0-42839 GCA_030545235.1 Helianthus tuberosus
TGGGCTAATGTCGCTCTGTCATCCGCCACGTCATGATAGTGCTGACATTATGTGAGGTTAAGGTAAGAAAAAATTCTGGTAGATTAACAGATTAATATATGCTGATGCATCAATGACAAATAGTATATTTAGTAGGTGTTTTCTTGCATCCAGAAGAGGTTGAAATACAAGGGAAGTAAAATAAAAAATACGCTTACCCTTTTGATTTGTTCTCTTTTAAGATAATTTTATTGATTAAACCCCTTTGACACATTAGAGACAAAACATAACCTAGAACGACCGGTTCATAGACATATGGGTTGAAATTGCAAGCTCTACTTGTAACAATAGAACATGATTTTATTTATTCTGTGGCAATTTCAAGTTAAATACATTCAACTACACCATGCTATCATAGCTTCAGATGTTGCTTTTAGTTAATGAAGTTTTTGTGGTCTACAACGAAGAAACAACTAATAGTGTGCAGCAAAGGAGATTTTTTTCTCATTTTTGCTTTCAGTTCAAGTTAAATATATTATATTATTCCCGGATAGGTGAACTTTTTTTTATCATTTTTGGTTATCTTATTTACTAGCATGATATTAGACAATCTACTTTTGGTTATTCCCATGACAAGGTTGGAAAAATATTAATTCGTCATATATCAGCATGATTTTTTTGTTGTGCGCAAAATACAATAAGCAGGAGCAAGCAACGAAACAGCCCTCGGTAACTAAGCCAACTTTAATTGTTTTTCTAAAATATGTAATTCATCAATTTATTGTAACTTGTGTGTATTTGCAGACGAAGGAGGATAAAGACCAAGCAAGAATTGTAGGATTTTAAGTTAATGCTTTCCGGTAATGATGCTTCAATGCTTTAAAACTTTCTTTAGTTTGATAGGTCACCTTCATGTAGAGGTAGCAAAATAAGCAGGTTGGGTAACGGGTCGTAACAAATTTAAGGTTAAAACAAGTGATATATATATAGTATAACAAGAGCTGGAGCACTTTTTGGTTCTTTAAAGTTATTTTTTCTTACATTTTGCCCATTAAACCCAACCCTAAATGGGTCGGATTACCATTTTACCACTGGTAATTACTTAATTTTGGTTCAATTATAAGAAGTGGGCAGTCCCAAATTTGCTTCCCCTTTTGAAACCAAACATGGAGGTACACTAATCTTCATTCATATGCAAAAATTCATCCTTTAGTGAGAGCATTCTTAATTTTTTGTTCTGTTCTTTTGACTTTTATCTTTTTTTTTTGTAATCCACTATAACTAGATGTTTTCCATGACTGGCCTTTGTTTTTCTTGTTGCGCCGATCATTGTGGTTGTAATTGTATTGACGGTTGTCATCACCGGTCAATTGTTTGTCTGTTTGCGCGATTGTTTTTGCTGCCTCGATGAAGGTTTCCCAATCTTTGGGGCCTCCGTCTCTTCCTTTCAATCGCTTGATCAAGTCGTCGCATTTTACTTCCCTCATGAAGTGCGCGCGCATCATCTTTTCACCTACATCACCAATCTCCAGACATTCTTTGTTATACCTCGTAATAAAATCTTCCAAGCTTTCATGATCCTTTCTCCATATATTCAGACAATCGGTCGGGTCTCTGGTATGTCTGCGCTGTTGCGAGAAATGCGCAAGGAACTTATCTCGAAAATCGATCCATGACTTAATTCTTCCTGCTGGTAGGCTGTCAAACCAGACGCGCGTTGCGCCGACAAAGATTTGTGCAAAAAGATGACACCAAGTTGGTAGATTCCAACTACCTGTTACCCCTGCGCCATTGAAGACTTGGAGGTGGTGATCGGGATCTGTTAAGCCGTTGTACTTGCCTACATTGTGTGGCAGTTTCGTCTTGTCGATATCGGCTGTCGCAATCTCTCTCATGAATTTTGAGTTTTCGGCCATGTCATCTGGGCGATAACTCAATGAGTAGTCATGCTCTGCTTTTGGGTTGTACCCTGCGCGCTTGCGAGGTTTGTACGCCTCGTGGTCCGGTGGTAATCTACTGAATACCGTGTCTTCTTTCTTGTATGTTTCGTCGTTTTCTTCATCATAGCTATCCCACCCGTCGTTTATGTTGCGCGGGCCTAAATGACTTTGAACTGGTCTTCTCTGCTGATGGGAGTTTTGCACATGATTGCTTTCTGTTTCGCCATAAGTATCGCGCGTGCCGTGCGCGCTTGGCCTTCTGATGTTTGGTACAAGTGCTTTTTCAGGTCGTAAGTTCCATGCGTTGGTCTGCTGAGGTATGTGAGTACTCAGAGACCTTTGCGGTGGAGTAACAAAAGCGGATTGGTTAGCTTGTGCTTGGAGCAAAGCCTGCTGTGCGCTGAGTTGTGTGTAAACGAGATTTATAGACGCCATCTGTTCGGCATACCAGGAAGCCAGAGTTTTCCCTTCGGGTATCCCTAAAAGTGCAGAGAAGTTCAGTTGTGCTTGTTCCGATGGAGCTGAGGGGCCAGCTCCATGGCTTGGTGTTTGCACTGGTGGGGGTGTTTGTTGGACTACCCCAGACGGAGGTTGGAAAGTGGCTCCATTTGTAGTTTGGGTGATGATCCTAGGTGGAGGTTGGAAAGTGGCTCCAGTTGTGGTTTGGCTAACAACCCTGGATGCACTTCCAAAGATACTAGGAAAATTGTTGTTCGTTTGTCCTTCTTGGATGATTTCGTTCCTTTGGCCCCTTTGGACGTGCGCGGTGTCCGAAATGAGCTTAAAAGAAGAAACTTCTCCGTCCACCTGGTGGGAAGGGTTTATTTCAGCCATTTTGAAGAGCGTTTTAAACGAAAAGGAGATGAAAAAGGTTTGCAAAACCCACGGTGGGTGCCAATGATGAAACACTGGTTAACACGTGAGGTGAAACTAGCCTGTTCGTCTCTTTTGTGGGTTCAATCTCCTTCGTTACTCACCAAATGACGGGTCCTGCAAAACAGCAACACCGTTAGCTCGTTAAGAGGGGAATATGGGGGTTTCCCTCTTAACCGGGCTCCGGCGTGAGAATAAGTTCTGTTCTGAGGAAATAAAACAGTGTGTGTTAAGAGAGTGAGAGTGTGGAGAATAGGATGCCTTAACCTGAATGATGAAGGGCTCTATTTATAGCCGGAGGGTGAAAGAGGGAGGAGCATCCTTGCCAGCTGTTATAGGGCGCCAGCTGTCCGACCAAGGGGAATATCCTCTTGGTCTCCTCTGCTGTGGTCAGGATGGTGGTACACGTGGCGCGCCCATATTTGTCCATGCTGGAGACGTTGTACTGGTACTGTCGGTTTGCTCCTTGATTTGCTGCAGGCCTACATGGCGCTTGATGAATGGTGACACATGTTGTCCTTCCTGTCGGAGGAAGCATCTTTGGTGCCACCTTGACGTCTTCCAGAAGCTTCTAGAAGCTTCAAGCTTCTGGATTCGCTTGCTGATGTAGGCGCCGTGTAGGATGAAAAGGTGGTGTGGTCCTTGCCATGTGGGCGGGGAATTGGGACCATACCTCTTCAACATGTGATTAATGAAGATATCTTTCTTTAACTTCGTCGTCTACAATGAAAATGCTGCTGTTTATGGGATTGTTAATGTTTTGATTGCTACATCAGTTCAAACTGAGAAGAACTGGTTAGCATCAATCAAAGGCAATCATTAGCAGGGGATGGTAATGAAACAACTGCACACCAGTTGCTCGACAAAAATGCCTCAAAAGAAAAAAATTGTAACTATTTTTGCCTTCACTCCTTGTATTTCCATATATTGACAGCCCACGATGTATGTGAGATAAATACAAGCAGTTCAATCCTTATCTCTATGTGTTCTTATTCTAGATACCATTTAGCAAACATTACCTCAACTTTATTATGCTATTTTTTCATGAAGATCAAGTCTTCAGTACAACATGCTCACAAGGGCTTTCCTGTTGATGGAGTGGAAGCAATAGCTCTTGCAGCCAAGCTACAATTGGCTAAAAGAATCATTTGTTTGTCAAATAGGCTATTGATGACGAACTTTAATAGTTTATGTAATATTGTTAGGCAATAATCATGCATATTGTTGTTTAGTTCCAATGCTTCAACTCATATTTTGTGGATCAAAATTTCAAATAAAAAAACATATGTTGGATGCTTGATTCTTTGAAAACATAGGTGGGTTGGCAGAGAATACTTTGGTGCGTGAAACAACTCTTAACAGGGAATACAAAGCGCGTGCCGTGTTTAGAAGAATTTAAAATCTTCGAAAAAAAGCGTTTCAACCATTTAGACATGTGCCAATGTAGGTGATCTTTGAACTTTATAAATTAATGTAGCTGATTATATATGTTAAAACTTATATGAGATGAAGTATGTCTTTGATAATGATTATCTTTACCCATAATTAATATGATGATTATCTATTATAATATTCGTTAGAGAAAACATATACCAAGTTTTATTTTTGTGTTTATTTGATGAACTTTAAAACAGCAATGTAATCTTTTGAAGCTTCCGAAAACGTTATGCAAAATCAACCCGCTTCGTCATTTAATGTGCAACAACGTGCGGGTCGAAATACATGAGTGAATTGGGTAATAATAATAGATACATGTAGAGGTGGTAGATTGACCTATTGTATTTTGATCGGCTCTTTTCGGGTTGTTCTCTACTTTTAACAAGTTAAATTGGTAATATTAGATAAATATCTAACAATGAAATGGGTAATATCTATTATATATAATAAACGAATAAAATTTGGGACACATGGCGCAATATTAGGGCTTCTTAGAATTGGTTTTGGCGGGAAACTGGATGGGTCAAAGATTTTGGTAAATGGGTTGACACGGGATCCGTTTTCTGTTTATGACCCGTACACATATAACTTTCTTTTGTAAACCCTAAATTTATATCTCCTTCCCGTACTCCTCTTCTCTTCTCACGTACCTTCTTTAACATAACCCTAGATTTCCAATTGTTCATCCTTCTTCTCCTTCAAGCTCTGTAATCCATCAACCTCTGCAATCGAATCGATTCAACCATCAGGTACACCTTTATTATTGCTCATTTTTTCACGATTTATAATCCTACTGGCGACGCTATTGTTCTCTTCTTTATTGTTTCCGATTTCGAAAACCTACGGAAACCCTAACCACTTTCTTCATTGTGATTTGGGAGAAAGGCTTGAAATTCCTACACTCGATTATGATAATAGGTTACAATCTTGCACCTCTTGTGTTTCCATGTTTGTTTTGTAAAGATCCTCTGTATCATTGTTATAGGTATCGAAGATCAGAGCGACACAGGTTTTATTTTGTTCAAAAGCAGCCCCTTAAATTGTTTCAATCAAGTTTATTTATTGGCTTCTAATGATCTTCTTTCATTGTATGTAAATGTTATTAATTTAATAGTGTCATACTTGACTGTTCATCATACATGTTATTTTGTATCTTTGTCTAAATGAACCCATTATATTGTTCTTTACTGTTTTGCATTACACCAATGATGTTGTTAAAGTTGATGGTATAAGTTCAGTGGGTATACATTATTTAAAACCATTGTCGTTATTAAATTTGATGATATAAGTTCAGTGGGATTTTGATGTGAACAATGTGGATGGTAAGTTGTTTTTCACCATATCTATATATGAAATTAAATTTCTGCTTTTCAGTTATATTTTGCACCCATGTTGATATTTATAGATGAATCTGTCATTTGCAATAGGTGCATGAGTCTAGAGTCCACACAATGCTTGCATAGGAGAATTGTCTTTTCTTTCTCAGATGCGAGAAGGTATGGCATATACCTATTTTTATGTTTTTAACATACCATAAAAGATGACATAGATAACTTTATAAGCTTATTAGTTTGAATTTTAATTTGATTATCACACAATAGTTTAGTCTTTAATATGAACCACAAGCCATTTTATCATTATTATTAAACTATTTACAACCTTTTTTTAATACTAGACAAAAAAACGTTATTAGGTCTAGGGATGAGCATTTGGTACCAGGTACCGGTACCAAACCGGTACCGGGTATATTCGGTACTTGTACCAGTACCGGTACCCACTTTTCCCTTTTTTCGCTGGTACTTTCGGTACCGGTTCGATATCGAACGGGTACCGTGCTCATCCCTCATTAGGTCAATCCCACATGTACCAAAAAGTTACCCGTTTTAAATCATTTTCTTACCTAAAGTGGATTTTTTTTTTTTGGTAATATGTTACATGTAGGGTGGAGAGCTTGAAGCAACCGATGGTATGAGCCTGTTGGGATTTGTTGTTCAGATCTTTAATGATTAACTAGGCTCAATAATGTGATCAATGGAAAGGTTAGTGTGTTCCGTCTGATTCTATACACTTTTTAATTAACGTTGGTTTAATTACTAATGTGTTACAAATTTTGAATTTAAAAATGGTCTTATTTATAGTTTTGTCACTAACTGATTAAAGCTTTATATTAGATATAGAGTAAATTTGGATTGCAACTAATCGTATCAGTTTGTTTTACGGGACAGTTTAGTTTATCATGTAAAGACATACCCTTTATAAGGCTTGCTTTTTTATATTACGGGATAGTTTAGTTTATCATGTAAAGACATACCCTTTATAAGGCTTGATTTTTTATATTAAATAGAATAAAAATAACTGAAAGTAATCGATATATGAACTAAAATATTTTTGTATTTTTTTTTTAAATAATCTTATATGTTAAAGATGCCTTAAACATGCCTACATAATACTTAGAAGATTTTTAGAGGTAGCAATATGATACTCTGGATTTGATATTTTGCTATTTTATTTGTTTTCAAAGGCGAGTTGCAGTCTATCGGTGAGTAAATATCTTATTTACCATGATTTCTTGAATTTAATATGGTTTCTTGATTAATGTTGTGATTATGAGTCTTAATTAAATCGCATTTGATATTTCTATACCGTGTTTAAATCATGCATACAAGTTGTTTGACAAAATGCCAAACTGATGGGACGGCACTTTTCAGTTCTTTTTTTACATGTTTTCCGTTGTATCATCTGGTGAGTATCATATAGATGTTGTAATGTGATTGTTATTGATCCAAAGAATTCCTTTTTCACAGTTTTTAAATTGTTTTTTTTTCAAGTTGTAACCTTGATAAATTAAGAAAACAGATATCACATAGATCATACGCATCAATATCTGTAATTGGTATGTCTTTTTTTTCATGATTAATTTGTGTAATGTTTGTGATTCATATGGTTACCTGATGATTTTTCTAACTTGTTTATAAACTATAGGTAGGAGTTACTCTCGACACATGGAAGATGTATGAATCTTTTTAGATCATGAGTATTGCCAATGGAAGCTTGATCATGGGAAGCAAATGTTGCATGTAAGTGATTTGAGTTTATATGTACGCAATATTTGGGGCATTGGGGTTTATCATGATTCATGACTCGATTCTGTCAATTTGGATATAAAAGGTTAAAAAATGGTACGAGGTACCTATAAATAGTTCAGGCCATGAGATTTGTGTGAAAAGTTTAACTAATTTGTTTTGCAATCATGCTATGGTACTTTAGGATTTTTCAAATATATATTAGATTTAAACGGTGATTGAAATTTTGTAGATGAAGTTGAAGATCTGAAAACAAGCCGACGACCACGTTCCATATCATCGAAGAAGGTGGTTCTTGATTTTCTTGATTTACCAGCCGACTCGCTGTTCAATTGTGGTGGCGAAAGTCAGTGCGTTGGTGAATTGGAAAAGATGGGGACACTTGCAAATGTGTTCATTGGGATAATAGTGTACCCGGCAATGGCTAAGTGCATTCTCTCCGTGATCTATCTTACGTTTCGCACCGACGTTGTGGTCACATTCCTTAAACCGGAAAAGGCTGATCCGAATGCGCAAATTTGGTTGGAAAATGGACAATGGACAATGTGGTGTTAATAGAGAAGATCTTGCTCATATCCCATTGCTACAATAGTGAAACTAACCGAAATGTTTAAGGCGAAGACTTTTAATTTGCAGTTGTATTCCGAATAAGTGTTAGGTTTGGGTATCCTGTAAGCGTTTCCTTACCCAAATTATCGTTCTTTTAATATATCAGGTTTTTGTACTTTTATTGTTCATGTTTTGCACATAAATGGAATATAAATGTTATTGAGTTTTGAACACGGTAAGTATCTTGATTAATAATTTTTCAGCCTATGAAGTTTACCGGGTTATAATATATTTATTGTTCATGTTTTGCACATAAATGGAATATAATATATTTATTATATATAATATATTCAAGTTGCCTTTTATCTTATCATTAACTTATCTAATACGTCACATTATTTAAGTTTATTTTTATTATACACTTATGAGTATTTAAAATTAAATTTTCCTAACCGGGAAGCATTCCCGGGTGATAACCTAGTTAGATAAATATCTAACAATGAAATTGGCCGAAAGTTAAACCACAATATGAACGCTTTTTTAATCGACATTGGAATTGTGATTCAACCCATGTTGTATCTTGGTCAATAACCTATATGTATGCATGTGCGTGATACGGTTGTAGTTCTTTTGTATGTATTTCTTTATATATATGTATTTGACATAGATTTATGAATTATGTCGTTTTCTTTCTTTTAAAACTTAATAATATTAAAAAAATGTAATATTAAGCTTTCAATAGTTAGTATTTTTTTAATTTATAAATATACTTATTTTTCCCACACATCGTACGTTATAAATAATTTTTTTTACTTTAGTTGTTTACATCATTTAAAAAGTACAATCCGGGAAGCTCCCGGGTGATAACCTAGTAAAACTATAAATGCATGTTTTCCACTTCGTTATGCTTTTCCTTTTGTTGGGTTATCAGTCACGCCACATTACCCTTTGGCAGAACCCACATGAAAGTTGAAACCATTCACTAATTTACTTTGGATTCTAATTTTTATGTCATGGTATTTATCTACAATAAAAATGTCAACTAAGTTGTTATGGTCTCTTGAGTAGGGCTACAAACGAACACGAACAAGGCCTTGTTCGTGTTCGTTTGTTAAGGATATACATGTGTGTACGAATAGTTCAAGAACGTTTACCGAACAGGATTTTATGTTCGTGTATTAAGGAAATGCACTTGTTCGTGTTCGTTTGTTAGATATAGGCACTGAACACAAACGAACGTTATATATATTATAAATAAATTATATTATAACAAAAGAATAAAATAAATATAAATAAAGGAATATCAATATATATAATAGTGTAAGGTTCATTGGGGAACACTAAAAAAATGGGGAACAGTGGGGAACCGCTCAAACGAACTCCGATTGGACTCATTCCAGCGGCGTTGGAACCGTCTCGTCGAACCCTAACTAGGATCTCTTAACCCTAAACCCTAAATCATAACCCCTAATCCCTAAATATATTAGGGTTTGACTTTTAGGGTTTAGCCTTAGGGTTTAGCCTTAGGGTTTAGGGTTCAGCTTTAGGGTTTAGATTTAGGGTTTAGCTTTAGAGTTTAGCTTTAGGTTTAGCCTTTAGGGTTTATAGTTTAAATTTTACGGTTTAGCTTAGGTTTTAGCCTTAGTTTTTAGCTTTAGGGTTTAGAGTTTAGAAGTTAGGATTTAAGGTTTAGGGTTAAGAGATCTTAGTTAGTGTTCGACGAGCCGGTTTCAACGCCGCTGGAATGAGTCCAATCGGAGTTCGTTTGAGCTGGTTCCCCGTTGTTCCCTACTTTTTTAGTGTTATTATTTGGGTAATAAAATATAAAATATATAAGGGGAAAGTGAATATGTGGCTGTTACACATCTAACCTTAAATGTAAAACTCATCAAAACGACGTAGTTTTGATAAAAAAACAATTAAAATTTTGATCAGTTCTTTTTATTTTAAGAAACTAATCTCTTCGAATCCCATCAATTTCATTAATATTGGTTCTTTCTCTCACAATTCAATATGCAGCACTTCCTTCTTCGTGCTCTGCCATTGAATACTGGTGAAGAACAATGAAGCAAACCTTAAATTAGTTCGAAGGGAAGCATGAACGTAGATTAATTGATAAGCATATATATTAGTTTGATAGCTGCACACACAGTAGCTATGAAATTTCCAAGATAACAAAAGTATTCATAATTTTCATATGAATTTCTGCCTAACCATTAGATATCGAATTTTCAAATCACAAAAAAAAAATATATAATAATAATAATAATAATAAGTTAATAGTTTTCATTTGAATTGATTAGGCACACTATAGAAATGGAATTCCTAAATAACAAAAAAATACAAAGTTTGCAATTAAATTGGTTTCTACTGTCCATTCGATAGTAGCCATTGAAGGCTTTGATTTTAATCCTTCCAATTGTAATTCAATTTCAATGAAAGCTTGGTTTTAATGGTTAACCGTTTTTAGTTTTAGTTACAAGATAAAGTAATTAAAACGGCGTAGTTTTGATGTAAAATTAATCAAAACGACGTAGTTTTGACAAATTTCACATCTAAGCTTGGGTGTGTAACAGCCACATATTCACTTTCCCCAATATATAAATATATATTATTAATTACTAATATATATAAAGATTTAAAAACCATAAATGCAAACGAACACGGACAAATACAAACGAACACATTACTGAACGTTCACGAACATAAATGAAATAACGCGGCCACTGTTCATGTTCGTTCATTTAACACTAAACGAACAAAGTTTTTTGTTCGTGTTCGTTCATTTATTAAACAAACGAACACAAACATACTTCCCGTCAAACGGTTCATGAACTGTTCGCTGAATATTCAACTCATTTGCACCCCTACTCTTGAGTACTGATTGTAGTTTGCATAGTAAAACTAAATCTTACATAATAGGATTTATTTGCATACCTTGCTACTATACAAAAGTTATTACTATAAAAAAGTAAAAGTGGTTGCTAATATAGAAACGTAACAAAATAAAAAGTTAGGGTTTCTAAAACAAACATAAACCATTGATGATAACCAATTAATATGCCAATCTACCATTGCAGTAATTCTAATTAAATTCCTGAAATTACAATTATATATTTTGCACCTTGTAGGTTTTCTTGATGCTAATGTAGTGTTTTTATCCCAGTAGAATTATTACAAAACTACCCCACAAAATCATGAATCAACTGACCTCCGAAATGCTGTCGAAACTGATGTTCATGCTGCTGCAACTGTTGTACATGTTCCGCGTTCTGCCAGAGTCCTAACGTAAGCGAAACGGGCCCGACCCCACCTGTCTCAAATGCGGCTCGTGGGTAAGGCATCATGTTTGTAAAGGATCGGTCCATTGTGGCTTGAGGGATTTGATAATCGGGCCTGGCCCGTTTCTCTTGATTCCATAGTTGCTCATTTGGTTCATTTTGACTGTTTGTTACCGTTAAGGCGCCAGAAGTCCTTGAACTCTCGGGCTGTTGCTTGTTTGTCATTGAGCCCATGTCCACACGGCTCGTGTCTTGACCATCCGCTAGAGGTTTGTTTGAGCTCGAGGCGGCTAAGCCTTTTGTTTCGAGGGTATGTATTTCTTCAACCATCGGCTTCCATATGCGCACTCGTGCATTTATGAACCAGTTTGAAACCTAATATAATAACATTTAAAATTCTGTTATTTAGACCACATTTTTTGCATAAAAATCCTTTGCATTTTTTAACGGCTTAAATGACACCAAATCCTTTGCATTTTTAACTCGTGTTTGTTGCGTATTAAATATATCTCTAACCTGATTTCTTGTTAATCCGGTTTGAGTTGCCAACATATGCTTGTCTGCATCCGAAGGATACCTAGAAAAAATAAAATTTTAAAAACATATATTGTATGAATTAAAAATGCAAGTAAATATGCATAGAGAAAGCGTAGGGTGTTACGGGTGCAGAAAATGGTCAAATAACCAAGCTTTCAAAACCGAGACAGCGCGTTCAGGAAGGCCTCGTTGAGGCCGCCACACAGGTTGTTGGTTTCCTAAAAAGCCTGTTCCGCTACTAGATTTCCCATGTCTTTGCAAGTTATGTTCCATAGATCTCAACGAATCAGTTGCATTATTAGCATCAAAAGTTTTACTAGGAGAACACAAATCGTCAAAGGTTTTCTTCATTTGTGTGAGTTGCTCAGAAATGGCATTTTTCACAAAGTGAAAGTGTCGCGAAACAGACTTTAGAGCCAAAGAAACGTAAGGCGTCGCAGTAGCAAGCCCCGCAACTGTTTCAAAAGACGAGATCACCATTTGCATCTGTTGATGATATTGTTTGTATCTTCTGCATACCTTTTTGAAACAAAACAAAATCATCAAAAGATTCAACACGAAAGGTGAAATTCATTAAAAAAAAGTCGCAAAACGATAGTTCCAACGACAGTTTGGTCAGTGGGGAGGACGTCAACTTGATTTTTGGACATGTAACAAAAAGTTTGATGGGATGGAAAACATAGCATGTGAAATCTCAATTATGGAGAGATTAGAGAGTTTGAAAGTGACCTTATAGTGGGGTAACTACAGTTTAAAGTTGGTTTAATTGGTCTTATATAAGAGTTTTAATAGTTCCATGCATATTGCTAGATTATAGACCTTCCAAATATTCTCCTTTTAACTATTAATATTGTCGGATCGTTACATTGAGGTTATTTCAATCATTTCACATGCTACAATTATTTCATGACAACAATCACACTAATCCATATAGCATAGAATTGCTTTGCAAACTTAAAGAATCTATGTTGCTTATTCTACCACTACCATTTATGCAAAAAGAATATAAATAACACAAACATGTGCAACACCCAAAATGTATGTTTGGAATCACAAAAAGATTAACAAGAATGTCAACAAAACCGCCTAAAAACATAATAGCATCCATAATGTATAGTAAAGGAAGTCGATGAAGAGGCATCAATCCTCAATGGACAAAAAATGGACTTTCGTCGGTCTAGAAGGACACGGGACACCCACGGGCCACGGGTGGGGGCCTTGAGTTTCAAAATACACAATTTATTATTAAAAACGGGCCAAGGAAAATTATATGGGCAAATAGATATGTGTGGCTATAAATGTAAGACTCTCCAATGGGCGCCCTTGAGGGCGCCCTCTTCACATGCGTGGCACCGCCTTTGGTGAAGGGCACCAATGGAGCTCCCTAAACATATTTTTTAGTGTTTGAATTTGATTTCCAATGCTTTAGTGACTTGTACGCCAAAGTTTTGTAAATTTATGATTGTAATAAGGAAAATAACAAAAATATGTAATGTCTTAATTTTAAAAAGATTAATAATTCCTATAGTCATTTATATTATACAATATATTTTACTAAAATGGTAGTTATTTATATAAATTATGTAATGAAAAGTATGTATTTATTATAAAAGTTTATTAAAAATTTCCAAATAATTTGATTTAATACAAAAAAATTGATTATTGAAAATAAATATAAAAATGATGATGATGTGGAAATGTAAGGATGTTTGTAAGGTTGCAGAAAAATATAGGTCTTTTTGAATGACATTTTAAAACCCAAGTGACAATAACATTGCAAATGCTCTTGAGGTAATATTATGTTTTAATCTTATTATTAGGTTTTAAAATCACACATTGTGTTTAAATGAAACTATCAAAGTGAAACAATGAGTTTTTGAAAATTAGTTTGATAGTAGCTTTTACCCAAAATGATTACCCTAAATCACATAACCACTTTAAATCATAATCCCTTAAACCCTTTAAACCAAGAACTACATGAACACTAATGAATGTCAATATTCATAAATTAAAGAGTCTAGATTAATACCTCTTCTTGCATATATATCAACTTAGCCTTCTTATGATGAAACTCCGGGAGATACGACTCCGAAAGAGCGCTACTCCGGCCGGTAACATGTTCACTTGTACCATAAATAGTGGAAGACGATGCACCCGACTCACCCGAAACCCGGCTCATTTCTTCTTCAAGAATCTTATGTGTGCTATCACATGTTTGAACCAACTCATGAGCACCCCCAACATCACAACTATCACTCAACAACTCTTGAGCAGGCTCCAAGTACTTCGAATTCTTAAGAATCGTAGCGTAACCTGTAAACGGGCCAAGCGGGCCCATACTCCTAAAACAAGACACACCCACCAACTGTTTCGGGTCTGAAATCGTTACATTCTCAACTTTCAACGGTTTCAAACCCGAATGTAGGTTTGGGTACTCAGTCTTCGCTTGAGGAACCGAAGATAATGACAAAGATAACCCTTGTGTGATATGACTATTCTCAATAGCACCATGATCATTATTATTATTATTATTCCTATTACCAACAAACCCTAACTGATCAGAACGATTCATCCAACAAGGTATAGACTGATTCATCTCCAACACATTCTTACTTTGATCAACATGTGATCCAACGGTGGCAGATGTCACAACTTCTTGAAGGGTATTTTGGTAAAACGGTGAACAACCAAACACTTGAATATTTTGCAACCCATTTTGCAAATCTTCATTATTATTATTATTATTATAACTTTGATCAATATTCATTGGAGCAACAACACTCCACTCACTCCCACCGGTTTGCAGGTTACCTTGACCCGAACCCGTACGCATACCCATACCCATACCTGTACCCGACCCAGAGCCCGAACCGGAACAAGATTCTTGATCTACAAAACCATGGTTAGGTTGTTGTTGTAGCATAGCAATGGAATTAAGCATTTCTTGAGGGAATACATTCGGGTCGTACGAAAGGGGTCCGTATCTGGGTCGTGGAGCTTCGAAGTTCGGGTCTTGTGGTAACTGTTGGTGGGTCGGGTCGTCGGAGTTTTGCTGAAACCTTAACTTATGTCGCCGGATCTTCTGGGCTACATGAGATTCCGTTCTTAAATTGTTCATATCCATCAAACTCACAAAATTTGTTACAAAAAGTTATAATATATGAACTTTTTAACTTGATTAACAACGGTCAAAACTTCCTGCATGACCAAAAAAACAGTTTAAACAACGTAAAATAAGTTATGTTACATCTATAAACTAGTTTTATACCCGTCTGGTCATCCAGTATTTTAATGTAATAAAATGTTTAAATTCTAAATTTTTTTTAATAAGTTAAAGATTCTATAAACTAGTTTTATACGCATCCTAAACTAGTTTTATACGCGTCCGGTGATGTGGTATTTTAATGTAATAAAATGTCAAAGAACAACTTATTTAACAAAAACCCTAAGTTGAAGATTTAAAAATCTAGGAAAATCATGTAAAGATTTACTTACAAGTTTACTAGTGACCGGTGGTCGGGTATTTTAATGTAATGAGATGAAAATACTTTACTTCAATAAATTCTAAAGAAAATTTTAAAGAAAATTAGAATGAGTTTGGAATGAGAGTACAAGTTATATAACAAAAACCCTATCTATAAAGTTAAATATTTTAAATAAAATATATAAAAAAGATGGAAAGATTTACTCACAAGTTAAAAGATGAGAATGTTCAGTGGCCGGAGAATGTTGAAACGACGTCGTGGATGGAGGAGGAGAAAGGAGAAGAAGAAGAAGAGAGGAGAGAGTGTGAAGGACAATGATTGCAACGGTGATAATGAAGTACAGTTGGCTTTTTAAGAGTGTTACAGACAGAAGACCTAGATATTTAACGGCGTTACGATGATATTGGATTGCCTGCGGCGGAGTTGACGGGGGTTGGATGGATGGATGGAAAGAAATGCCCCTAGTCGGCTATTTAATTACGAAAGTGGCATGATTACTTGCCTTTTTGTAGGGGCCATGTGGATTTGACGTTTATTAATGGGTCATGCTAGCTGCACACGCCCAAAATTATTTTCACACCCCAAAGCGCCGCGCTATGGCCAAAGCGCGGCGCTTCGATCGACAACACGTGCTTCGATTGACGTTTGAAACATTCGTTACTGTTTGACAGACATAAAGCTAATCATGATGTTTTGTCGTTAACCCTAAGCGCCGCGCTGTGGCCATAGCGCGGCGCTTCGACCCCAAATTTCACCCTTTTCCCCTTTTAAAAGCAACCTGTGAGACATACATTTCCATCACACACTGTCCGTTTTGCCAACTTGAGGTTGTGTTTCCATCTTCGACATACATTTCCATCACACATTTCCATCTTCGATATACATTTTGCCTTCATTTCAGATCCGTTGTGTTTCTTCTCAAAATAACGCGCGGTTTTGCTGTATTAGTTACATCTCTTGAAAAAACGATGTCGTGGTTAAACAACTATATTTTCGGTCAATATTCTGACGAGACAGTTGTTCCTGATTCTTACGAGGGGACCGCTATTTCTGACTCGTATGAGAAACCGGTCTCGTCCAACTTGAGGGAGGCAGAGGTTGTATCTGGCATTCATTATCGTGATAACACGGTGACGCTGGATTTGAATACCCCTGTGGAGGACCCTTACGCACAACAAGGTTATTCGAATTTCGGTGGCGACAGTTACGGTTGTCAACAGAGCTTACAAGGTTATTCGAATTTCGGTTACGGTGGCGAGCACAACTTTGAACATCAAGTATATTCGGACCTCGGTGACGATGGTGAGCCGGGGGATGTGTCTGTTGACGAGGAAGGCTGTTACCCGGTTACGTTTTCGTTTGATACGACGCAGACCTTTTCGTCACGTAAAGAGTTGGTGCGTTGGGTACAAGACACGGCAAAAGACAACGGTTACCTCATTGTGACTAAGAGGTCGAATAAAAGAGGAGAGAATTACAAGATTTGGTTTCAATGTACTTTTGGTGGGGAGCATAAGAGTATAGCTACACAGAGGAAAACGGGTAGCAAGAAAATAGGCTGTCCGTTCGAGATGATCGGGTTTTCGGAATCATCCGGAAGTGTTTGGAGGATCGAGGTGACGAAGGCGAAGCATAACCACACTCCTATTGAAAACTTAGAGGGTCACGCGTATGCGAGAAGGCTTTCTTCGGAGGATACAAAACTGGTTAAGGAGCTGGCAGAAAATAGGCGCGGCGCCTTGGTTCATGTTTTTTTTTTTTATTAATAATATTTGTTTATTATTTATAATTAATATTATTTGTTTATTATTTAAATTGTTTAAATAATATAATTTATTTATTATTTATAATTAATATTATTTGTTTATTATTTAAATTGTTTAAATAATATAATTTATTTATTATTTATATTTAATATTATTTGTTTATTTAATAAATTGTTTAAATAATATAATTTATTTATTATTTATATTTAATATTATTTTTTTATTTCAACGTGCAGAGATGGATTCCTCCGATGATGAGATTGAGCATGTGGAGGCTGAGGGAGTGGTGGGAGATGAGGGAGAGCAGCCGGCATGTCCGTACCTGCAGTTTCCGGCGGGGTCACGGGCGAGGAGGAGATGCGCGAGGTTGCGCGGCATCCCCATTGGGGAGCATGTAGGGATAGACTGGGGCCTGCTGGACACCGTGAGAGAGGCCGCGCGGGCGCGTGAGATAGTTGGACTAGATACTCCTTGGTCGCGCCTATTTGAGTTAGCGATGGAGGACTCGTATCCTGAGGTTACGTGGGAGTTTCTTTCCACGTTTACATACGCGCCGCATCCGGCGGATTACGTCGAGGACCCGGATTTTCCAGTCCACGAGGTTACATTCCGTCTCGCCGGTCAGGAGTTTCAGATGAGTGTGCGGCAGTTTGTTGTGCATACAGGTTTGTTTAAATAATATTATTTATTATTTTATATTTAATATCATTTGTTTATTTAATGTTATTTGTTTATTTAATATTATTTGTTTATTATTATTATTTATTTATTTAATGTTATTTGTTTATTTAATATCATTTGTTTATTTAATATTATTTGTTTATACAGGTTTGTACACAGAGGCCGAGCTTGATACTGATTTATATACGCAGGCGGTTACGATGATGGACAGGCAGACGCTTATCAGTTTCTGGAGGTCCATTTCCACTAGACCCTTTGGGAAATCCTGGCAAAAGGCCACCTCCATTAGAGACCCCTTGTTCCGATACTTGCAGCATGTTATCGCGGCAACTATCGTGCCGCGGGGTGCCAGCAGGGAGAAGGTCAACCTCGGTGACCTTTTCTTTCTATACTGCCTACTGCGGGGCCAGCCCTGCAATCTAGCAGCCTGCCTGGCAGATTACTTTGCCACCGCATACCACCGGCAGCTCCGCGGGTGGGTGCACACTGGCTCATTCATCACCGCCATCGCTCGCTCGCTCGGGATCGTGCTCGAGGGAGATCCGCTGCTGTCCGATCCGGTCCCGTCTACCAGGTTGGGCCGCGCGTCAGTTTCTAGCATGCAGATCACCCGTCGCTTTGATGTTGGTCTGAGGTTTAGGGGCATGGACGGGCAGATTTGGCAGCCGGAGCCGGTGCCGGAGGTCATCCCGGTTGTTATTGAGTTGAGGCCTGGAGTGTTGGCTCCTCCTGCTGAGCAGGCGGCCGCTCGGCAGGCTCAGCTACAGGCTCTGGGACTCGATGAGTTCCCGGGCCAGCCTCAGGCTGAGGCTGAGGCTGAGGCCAAAGTCAGTCCTTGTCTGTTGACCTTGTCCAAAGCGCCCCGCTATGGCCAAAGCGGGGCGCTTCGAGTGTGCAAAAAAACTAATGCCGTGTGCGAATAGACCAGGCCTTATTAATTAATTGGGTGTACCTGAATCCTAGTTACGTGTATTTTTCTCCACTTGGTAAAATGTTGGACTCTTTTGTAACGTTTGCTACCATGGTTTTGGGTTAATTCACGTGTGTATGTATGTATGTATGTATGTTCGAATTTATTAAATAAGGCGTCTTTTTAATTAATGATTGGTCAACTTATTATTATTAACAAACTATAAATTAGGAACATATTTGGGTATATAGGTATTGTACTCAAAGCTTTGGGAGTTTTTCAAAAAAAAAAAAAAAATTGATATTAAACTTTTAACCCAAATTTATTTGATCTTTTACTTTTAACCGAAATCTATTTGACCTTTTACTTTTAACCCACACTTTTCATATTTCACAGATTTTTCGTTTTACGTTTCATTTCAAATTTTGCGAGTTAACACGGCATAACGCGTGTGTCGTTCAACGTTATGTTTTACGCTTCGCACTAGATTTTGCGAGTTAGCACGGCTCAATGTGCGTGTGTGGTTCAACTTTTTTACGTCGCCCATTTTTTTCCCGTTTGACAGGTTCGTTACATGTAACACCTTGAAAATTCACGTCCTATAATGTGTTGACACGTGTCATATGTTTAAAACGTGTGAAAGAATATTATAGAAGGACTAAAGTTGACAAACATGGAAAGTATGTGAATATACGTATTCGAAGTGTCAACAGTGAATAAATATAATGTACATTAACCCTACATGGTGCTCATACCTTCAAACGAATAAATCATGGATCATACGAAGGTAAAAGTGAGAGATTACAAACTACAGGGGCTAAATGTGTCAACATGTTTAAGTTATACCTCTGAGTGACCTTTTGACAAACCCGAAGCTTTGTAACGGTTAATTATGCTCACTAGAATACACGGTTTAAATCTCGTAAAGTTTCGTTAACGTATGAGAAAGTTATGATCGAATTCGTGTGCGAAGGGTTAAAGCGTAAACGTTGAAAGTTAGGACTTTTCGGGTAACAATAAAGTTAACCGGGGACTTAACAAAGTGGGTATATGTTTTCAAGCCCTTATAGATCAATTATGAGGGTTCATAATGCAAGAAACAAGTGCCTAATCGAATTTCGAAGAGCCAAGGATCAAATCGCAAAAATCAAAAGTTCTGATCAGACTAGGCCTAGCGCGACGCGAGGGGGGGTGGCGTCACGCGAGGGGTGCCCAGCTCCGAATTCTTTGGGTTGTTGCCTGCTGAGTGCAATCTGCTCGATTCCAATCGATTTTCCACATTCCTCTTGACCCTTAGACACCCCCTAAGCACTAGGAACATGTGTTGATCAGTTGTGGTGGGTTGTAGACACATGTGTCAAAGATTTGTGGTGATTAAAATGCTATATAAAGCCCATGAACTTGCAACAAGTCTTCACACCTTCATTCAAGCAATATGATCATTTCTGGAGCTCAAGTCTGCTCTCAAGTGTTCATATTTCGTGCATAGGACCTTTGTAAGTTGGCTTAACCTTTCTTAATTAAGTTTTAGCCTAGTTTTAGCTTAAAAGTCAAACCGTCGTAATTAACGGTTGACTTTAAGATTAATCACTAATGGTCCAGTGATTAGTCGAATCAAAAGTACCTTTAAGTAGGTAATTATGTGGGTAATAAAACCTTAAAAGGGTTTCCCCTGATTCCCACTCTAACTAGGTCAAAGGTCGGGTCAAAAGTGTAATTAAAAAGTCAACAGAAAGTTTAAAATGCGATTTATGCATGATTAGCAATGTAGAACACTTATAACCTGTTTGATCATTAAAAGAACTTGGTAATTAGTGTAAGGACATGTCTAAACATGTTCAACCCGACAATTTCCTGTAAATACCCGGTTCGGAACCGAAAGTCACATAGTTTGACTTTCACTTTTACTTTCAGTTCTGACCCGTTAAGGCATGTTTTAGAAATGCCTCAGAGCTTTAATTGGACTAGGTTACATGTTAGAATAACCCTCTGTGATGTTACACCTTGGTTCATTAGTTATCCAATTAATATGCATGTTTCCGTTAATTGCTCATATGTTGACCGTTATGCCCTTATTACCTTAAAACGTGATTTTTGGAAATGTAAAAGAGTAGAAACTTTAATTACTGATATATAAACTTGTATGCAAAGTTTGACATCAGTTTGAATTGTAGATTTAGAGTTATGCTCAATATCGCAAAATTAAAGCTTTATGTTAATAAAACGGCGTAATTAGCGTATAGCCTAGTTAAGCCTACTTTTTGATATCAAATCTTTTACCCATTGATGCAATATATTATTTTGGGATTTTTAAATATTTTTAATAAATTTTAGGCTGAGCATAACTAGTAGTCGTAGGCTTAATCCGGTAATTGTCGGTTTTGCCTTTACGGGCCATAAAATGAGTTTTACATATCTAAACGACTCCAAACCTTTTGCTACTGATCACATATGATAAATAAATTATTTAAAGCCTTCTGAAAATATAAAAATATCAGATTTAAGTATCGAACCCGGAAATGGCCTTTAATCGCCTTATTAAGCGTTTTTGACGCAAAGTATGTATTAAAACTATTTTAAACATACCAAGGGTGATACCTACTGATATATGAGGCAAATTATAATATTTTAACAGTAAGCAAAGGTTGATAAACTCAGACTTCAGTTTTGAGCTTTTCGGCTTGTGTGAAATTACCAAAATACCCCTACGGGGCATAGTTTGGTTAAAATTGATAAATTTCACATACATGCTTTAACCTACTGATATAACTTAGCAAATTGAGTATATTTTCTGATTACATCAGACCTGTAACTCAGGTTGTTACTTAAACTCTTTTATAAACTTTCAAATGACCAAACTACCCCTACGGGGCCTAGTTTGTGTTTAAACACGTTTCGGGCATAATGAAAGACATCTTACTGATGTCACAACATATTTGAGGCATAATTAACTTAGGAAACTTGTATATAGCTCTCATGAATACCCGTCACGCTTATTACGCGTACGGTTCGGGTTATGTAACAAGTTTACATAAATTAGCCGAAACGGGTCAAACCTTAACGGTTTTATCTCAAAATCCAGAATGTGAATAATAAACCCATATTAAACAAGTCTTCAAACTTTTCGGGTCTAAATCACATTCTATCCGGTCTTCGCTTAATCGTGCGTACGAACCGTATCTTTGAAACTAGCCGGTCTAAGCTTAAGATTAATTAAAGACCCGTTAGGATTCTAATAGGTTATTATAAAACCTTCGTTCCAGATTAGGAGGACCAGTAAAAGCTACGTGCAATTTGCTTATTGTGAATTATACTTTGCTCAGGTAAATACTTTTAACTTATTTTCCCTATACGGGCTTGGGTTACGGTATATAGCATACCGCTTGATCGAGCATCAAATCCTCCACCGTTGAGTGGGTAATTGACTAATTTGATCGGCTCGTTTAAACAGTCTTGTTACTTAAAGCCTTTGGGGGGTTAATGACCATGTCCCGGATATCATTGGCATCATTTTACGAAATGACCACGACTTAAGCGCGGGGTGTAGGCGTACACCCGTCGGTGCACAAAAGTATATTGTGGTGTGTCTATTGATCTTTAACCCGGACAAGATCCGGGCTACTGAAAGCACAAGGAACATATAATTCGTTCACAAGATTATAATATTAAATAATTCTCCCAAGTTAAATAAAATGTTTATGCCATGTGCATCCAAACCAATTTTCAATCATTTTCCAAAATGAGTCAGTTGAATGTATTTACCAGTGTAAACTGACGTATTTTTCCAAAAAGATTAAATGCAGGTACTAAGCGAAATTGGCTGGGATTTCTCCTTAGCATCATTAGAAGTCTCGCAAGCTTAAGATGCCTGAAGTCTGTTGAACCATTAATATTATTTTTATTTCGATCCATATGTGGATAAACTTCCGAATATTGTGACATTTGATATTACAATATTAAATTCGGTTGTATTATATCTTTTAAATTTGCTTCCGCTGTGCATATTGATTATTGTGTTGTTTGACTATTATGTTGCCAACCACGTCAGGATACTCCCCCACCGGGCCCACCGGTGACACGTGGAAATCGGGGTGTCACATTACAACGCGCGGGGTCCTAAATATTTTCTATGTTTTAAGTTACAGTCTAATTTATTCGCATTAACACACCGTAATTCAGTATTGGTTGTCGTTGACGGTGATGTACTATTAGTGCTATTCTGCATGGTTTTACTCCCCGCCGCGTTGCACGGGTGGTAAATCTAGTTAATATTAACTAGTAATAAGAACCGCGCGTGTTGCCGCGCGAGTACTTCGCAAATATCGAACGGATTAGTCCAAGCATTATGTGATGTGTTAACCATATGAAAACGTACATTTTAACGTATCCGATTGAACTCAATGTATCATATAGTTGTATTGCGATTGGATCAAAACGTAACGTAAATCGAATTTATATCGTACAATCATAACGTATTATACGTGACCCAACTAACTCGAAACGCTCATCCCTACTTTTGTCCTATTTGATTTATATTTTAAACAAACTTAGATACACAAATTATATGTTAACCATACATGGTTTTACTATATAAAAACAAGGGTAAATTACTTTTTGAGTCCCTGTGTTTTATTGGTTTTAACTAGTTGAGTCCAAAAGCAAAAAGTTTAACGACCTGAGTCCCTATAAGCACTTTTCTTAACCATTTGAGTCCAATTTTCTAACTCCATCCATATTTTCTGTTAGTTTTCTATTAAAAGACAAAAATGCCCCTGTATTATATTATATCTTCCACTTTCTTCATTATCTCTCTCTCTCTGAGACCTGCAATTCATCTTTACACTCTCTCTCTCTCTCTATAAACACCACCAACAACCATACACCACCATCACCACAATAATCCACCACCATACACCGCCTCTGGCCCCGCCTCCGTCGTCACCATCAGATCCGCCGCCATAATCCACCACAATCACCACAATAATCCACCATCAAAAACAATAATCCACCATAAAAAACAGTCGATTAAACATATGCAGAAAATAATCATTATGATTTACGAACATAAAAAACAGTCAGATTAAAAACATACAGAATATACACATTATGAACATCAAAGGCAGTCAATTAAACACATATGAAGAGTCGATTAAACATAAACAGAAAGTGAAATTGCCGACTTACAGTCTGCAGGTTGATGAACATAAAGCAGAGAAATCTTCTTCATTCCAGAAAAGTTCTTCAGAGTCCACAAAATCAGCGACTTACCGTCCTTAACATTCATCCCGACTGCAATAAATATAAAGCAGAGAAATCTTCTATCACCACCACCCTCCACCACCAGCCCCACCACCATCCCCACCACTGCACTATCATTATCCTCACCACTGCACTATCATCATCCTCACCACCGTACCACAATCCCCACCGCACCACCACCACCACCACACCACCATCATCCTCACCACCCACCACCATCCCCACCACTACCTCTCCCTCCGCCGTTTCCTCTTACCTCCCTTTCACACGCGCCACCTACCTCCGTCACCATCACTTCCCTAAACAACTATTATCACATTCAAGTTTCCAACTCACCTCCCGCATCATCTCCTCAACAAAACCCAGCATCACTCACCTAGGGTTTCCAAATCAGACACCAATTCTCCACCAGAATCATCCGAAATCGACTGTGTAGGAAGGTGGTGTTAGCAGTGGAGGTGCGGTGGAGAACAGAATCATCCGAAATCGACTGTATCCACCGGGGGAACAGATGATTACGGAATCGAATCACCGGAACCGTTGTTTGTTTTGTCATTTCGATTGGTTCCTTCGTTTGCTGTTGGTTGATGGTCAAAGGAAGGTGGTGTTAGCAGTGGAGGTGCGGTGGAGATGGTGGTGGTGCAGTGGTGGTGCGGTACTGTTAATGGTGGTGGTAGAGGTGTAGATGAGAGAGAGAAGGGATGGAGGTGAGTGTGCAGGTAACAATATATATAAAATTTATTTTATATATAAGATTAAAATATTTATGCATTAATGACTTGTTCTTTATACTTTTATGCATATAAGACTTGTACTTTGTGTGTAAATGACCAAATTACCCTTGTAGTTAACCAACTTGGTGGATGGAGTTAGAAAATTGGACTCAAATGGTTAAGAAAAGTGCTTATAGGGACTCAGGTCGTTAAACTTTTTGCTTTTGGACTCAACTAGTTAAAACCAATAAAACACAGGGACTCAAAAAGTAATTTACCCTAAAAACAAATCATATGTTAACCACATAGGGCTTTACTATATAAAACTTCAGTAAAATAATAAAAGGTTATTGTAAAACTTCAGTAAAATAACAAAAGGTTATTAGATTTAAATAATCTCAACTTTCACCTACCGTGCCAGCAAACTTGCCCTTTTTATTGAACTGAACATAACCCCATGTGAGACAAATATTTTTTTAGACCATGCGTAGTGGAGTGGTTGAATAATGCCACCACCCATGGGCATTATATGACACGTGTCAAATTAGTTAGCAAAGCGTCTTTATGGAGCGTTTTTCACAAATGGGCGTAGTGGGAATAATGACCAATAATGGCCAATCAATCATTAACCAATTGTTAATTTTTTTTTAATTAAAACTAATAAAATTCATTAAATAAAAAACATTACATTGTTAAAAAAAATAAAAAACCAAAATAAGAAATAAAAAATTACAATGCTAAAAGAAAGAGTAGAGAAAGTTTATAAAAATAGGTTGAAGTTTGGTTGAGGTTGCTGGTGTTCGGCCGATATGTATTGGGGTTACCTGGTCTCAACGACACACCAAATGAGGGTCGGAAGGGATTCGTGATTACTAATGAAAAGAAAGAGTAGAGAGTTTATAAAAATAGAGGTGAAAAGTAGAGAATGTCTTTGAAAAGTGGAGAAAGTTTATAAAAAATGTGATGAAAAATGGGTAGGTTAAAAGTTGAATAAAAAAAAAGAGTTAATTATTGTTTTCGTCCATGTGGTTTGTCAAAAATACTATTTCAGTCCATTAGTTTAAAAATTACGATTTCAGTCTCTGTGTTGTCACTTTCGTAACCATTTCAGTCCATGTGTTTTCACTTTCGTAACCATTTCAATCCATTATTCTGTTAAGTATAGGGACTGAAATGGTTACGAGGTGGACTGAAATGGTTACGAAAGTGAAACCACAGGGACTGAAATCGCAATTTTTAAACCAATGGACTGAAAGAGTGATTTTTGACAAACCACATGGACGAAAACGATAATTAACTCTAAAAAAATAAAATTTTAATTCTTTTGACCGTTGTTAAACGGTCTTATTTCGAAAATCGTGCGGGGAGAGCGTTTTTTAAACAACGCTTTTCTTTTTTTTTTTTGCTCAAAAACGCCCCAGGGGCGGTCTGGTGGGGCGTGCTTTTTTGAAAAAACGCCCAAAAATTGGGCCACTAGGGGTTGTCTTAATGAAGAGAGACCATAATGATTTGTGAGAGAGGTAGGGATGTGAATGTCAATTGGTCGGTATGACTAATCCTAGTCCCATACTTGGTTATAAAGTCTTACCCATACCCGACTCATTACTCGTCAGGTATTTATCAGATGTTTACTCGTTGGGTATCGAGTATACTCACGGGTATCATGTATACACGTTAGCGTTTAAAACTTACACCTTTGAATTTTCTTGTTTATATATTTTTTATTCTTTTATTTTTAATAATTTTATGTTTTTATAATCTATACAGTAATTAAATTATGATAAATAAAATACATATCTTCGTTGCCATAAATATATTTAATATATTAATAATACAAATATATTATAATATTATTATAAAAAAAATTGTATTTCATATATAAATACTAGGTTATAACCCCGTGTATTACCCGGGTCGAATAAATATAACTTTATATATTATGAGGTAACTTTGTAGAATAGTAACCAAGTTTTAAAAGTGTTCCAGTTAGGTCACTCAAGTTTCAAAAGTGTTCCAATCAGGTCACTCAACATTCATTTTTCATTAAAATTAAGGGTTTTTTCATCAATTTCATAGGTAACCGTGGTGATGTGGATTTTTATTTCTTTTTTCCCTTTTATTTGATGCTAACTCGAGTGACGTGGATTGTAACTTGTTTTTTAATTTTTAATGTAATTAAAGTGTTTTTATTTTTAATAAATATAATTTCATATATTAAAATAATCCGAACCCAACATCTTATGCTCCATTTTTTTATTGACACATGGAAAAAAGGACATGACTCGATTTGAATGTTAAGTTATCTAATTGAGACAAAAACGATACGAATGACCTAACTAGAACACTTTTAAAACTTTGTTACTATTCCGTGACATTTTCTCTATTATAGATAATAAAAATGTTACATCTTTAAAAACGTGTATTGCATGGGTTAAATAAACACGTGTATTACACGGGTTGATTAAATATAATATAATCGGTTAACACATATGGTCGTCAATATATGTTTTTGAAAAAAAATGAACTTTGATGTATTATAATATTTTACTTTGTTTTTTATTTATTTTTTTGTTATTAGGTTAGAAACTTGTGTATTACACAAGTTAACATTATACTTTATTTTTTATTTATTTATTAATAGGTTAGAACTTAAATATCACGCATGGTTAACTCGATGAAATTTTAAATGAAATAGTTATTAATAAGCGGAAAAAGTAAAAGAAAACGTTAAAAGAAAAAAAATGTTATTTTTTTAATTTTCATTACCCGTCGGTTATTAGATAGTAAATAAAAATAATAATTATAAACTTTTATATAAACAATTAAAACTATCTTTATCTTTATAAATAATAAAAACATTAATATATAGTTTTTTATTTTATTAATTAATATGTTATCCTTATTCTTATTATCAAAATCTTTTAATTTTAATAATTAATATATGGTTATCACTTATCTTTGTCATCAAATCTCTTCTACAAATTTTATTTGAGACCACCTCATAAGGCGACATGTGTCCCCAAAGTGGTTTTTTTTATTATATAGTATAGATATATAATGTCATAAAATATATATTCCAAATGAAGCTACTAAAGTATCAAATAGAAAGCTAAAAGTTTTTGGGTATTTGTTTCAGGTATATTGTTTAGGTAAACGGATATATAGTTTCATGTAATTGAGTCAGGTATCACTTAATCTCATATCCATCCCACTCACACAAAATATTTTTTTTCCAATCCCATACTAGGTCCCATGCATCTCGGGTATCAAGTACACCCGTCTTGAATGCTTCAGGTTTCAAGTATAGCCGTCAAGCTCTGATATTTTCCCTTCCCTGAGGTCATGTGTAATCATAAAGCCCTTTAAGTGGCGTTATGCGACAAGTGGCGAAATGTGCAAGAGGGGTCTTTATGAGGCTTTATATCACAAGAGTCAGTGGCGGATCCAGGATTTTTATCCACTGGGTTCACTTTTTTAGGTTCTCGAATTTCGGTCGACTCGACGTTAGAATTTTCGGGTCGGGTCGGGCAACTTTATCACCTTTTTTTTCTATGAAGATTCGTAGTATTCCTATCCCAAAAAACCTAAGGATGCGTTATGCCAGATTTATTGTTTGTTAACATGCTAACCGAGCAACACACAAACAACACAAGCAGAGTACAAAACACGTTCGACTTCTGTATATGACTGATGCCTGCTACTAACCCTAATTTCTCAAATCATTGTAATTATTAATTATTACGAATCATTAGTTCAAATAAGCACACACAGTGGCGGATCCAGGATTTTTATCCAATGGGTTCACTTTTTTAGGTTCTCGAATTTCGGTCGACTCGACGTTAGAATTTTCGGGTCGGGTCGGGCAGCTTTATCACCTTTTTTTTCTATGAAGATTCGTAGTATTCCTATCCCAAAAAAACCTAAGGATGCATTATGCCAGATTTATTGTTTGTTAACATGCTAACCGAGCAACACACAAACAACACAAGCAGAGTACAAAACACGTTCGACTTCTGTATATGACTGATGCCTGCTACTAACCCTAATTTCTCAAATCATTGTAATTATTAATTATTACGAATCATTAGTTCAAATAAGCACACACCCTCATAAACATATCAAATTCAGTAACTTTAGTTCCACTTTAATTAAATAAATGACATCTTCATCATACAATCAAGCGAAAAAGAAAAACCCGATCTCACATACATTCAAGAAGATTCCATATCAACCACATTTGTCACCACAAACTATTAATGACCAAAAGGGGCATAACTAGCACACTTAAGTTCCTCTAACATAACCAACCATAACCTAACTTCCAAACAGATCTGATTCACAAACATTCATCATCTAAAACACATTCAGGGTATTATTAAACCAAACAACACCATCAAAACCCCACCAACATTAATAAAACATCAAAAGTTGTTTCGGCAGCAATAAAACATCAAAAGTTGTTTCGGCAGCAATAAAACATCAACAAACAGATGAAACTTTCAGCAGGCCAGCAGCAATATTAACTTAAAACCACTTAATCGAACTACTTTCAGCAGCAATAAAACATCAAAAGCTGTTTCGGCAGCAATAAAGCATCAATAAAACATCAAAAGTTGTTTCGGCAGCAATAAAACATCAACAAACAGATGAAACTTTCAGCAGGACAGCAGCAATATTAACTTAAAACCACTTAATCGAACTGTTTCGGCAGCAATAAAACATCAATTAATCGTATAAAACTAACCTGCTGATGAGGAGCTGCCGGAGGCGGAGCAGCCGGAGGGCGGAGGAGGAGCTGCTGCTGTTCGCTGCTTGTTTGTGCTGCTGTTCGATGCTTGTTTGTGTGCGGCGTATGTTTTCTGATATAACCCTAAATGGGTTTTAATGTTTTATTACTTTAAAGAAAAAAATTAAAAGAGAAATTAAAAAAACGGACAAAAAAAGCAGCTACGGGATTCGAACTTGAGTGGGTTAGGAAGAAAAGCGCGAACTTAACCAGTGGAACCAAGGCCTTTTATGTTTATGGGTTCCTTTTATAATATACTTATGGGTTCCTTTTCAGCTTTTTATATATATTTACACTAAAAATTAAAAAAAGACTGGGTTCCCGGGAACCCGTAGTTTGTACGTAAGTCCGCCCCTGACAAGAGTGTATAGTGGTAAGGGGTTATATAACCCTTCAATTATACATACATATGTATGTATATGTATGTGTGTGAGTGGAGGAGGAAGAGGCATGGCGTGATATTTTTCACGGGATTGAAATTTTCTCGCCCATAACGCCGGGCGCTATGAGACGCCATGGCCTTATTTCGTGCGAGATATCACGCCACTACGAGTGGTCTAAAGGGACGGTACATTTAACGGCATCCATTTGAATATTGTGTATTTGTGTTCTATATCCATACTAACATAGAATTGTGATTTTTGGTGTAATAGTTGAAGGACTGTGGGGTAATTGATGAAAAGGCAAAGGTGAAAAAAGTAGTGAAAAGAAAAATGAGTTGGGTGGCAGGAATAAATGCAGAGGAACCCATGGAAAACGGGGGGAAAGTGACTGATTATGCTTTTACTCAACCCCCATCGTCTGAATTCAATACTAATTAAAGTAAACCCTACTATCTCCCCCACCCAATGTAGGGGTAAATTATCACCATTTTATACCACAAAAGCCCCTTTAATTCAAATTTTTAAATCATCCATCATCATTATATGAAATCTACACATAAATATGTTACTTTGCTAGTTAGTCATTGTTAACATTGTAGGCAATCGCATAGTGACAAAGGTATATGTCTTTATTTTTTTTATCGGCTAACTAAAATTTTAAAATAAGCATCCTAAAATGCACTCAATCGAGCATATACATTCTCTCTTTCATAACGGTCAGAGTTAGATGCATACCCGAGCCACCAAGCCACCAGTTCGAGGGAAAACCCGTCCGCCCGAAGACTCACTATGGTAAAACCCGGTTCGGCTCGGTTTCGAACTGTCGACCTCCATAAAGGCCTAGTTTTAAATTTCATTGCCACCACCAATGTCCTTCAAAGTGTTGCTAGTGGAAATTGAACTTAGGACCTCAAGGAGATAAACTAATTGACTAACCAATAGACCAACTTATCAGGACAAGTGTATGCCTTTCATTCATGAGGTTATTTGGATTCTAGCTTCGTTTGAAACGATAAATAATTTTTAGATTGAAGTATACTAGAATTAGATTAGTGAAGAAACACGGAACTAATTTTAGGGTTAATTAGTTTTGTTTATGTTTCAGCCATGAGGGTTAATCTTCTTAAACTTTCTTAAGCTCTGATGTAATCCTTCCTTCCTGCAAAACAGCAACACCGTTAGCTCGTTAAGAGGGGAATATGGGGGTTTCCCTCTTAACCAGACTCCGGCGTGAGAATAAGTAACTGCTTTGAGGAAATAAGTGTGTGTTAAGAGTGAGAGTAGAGAGAGTGGAATGTTTAACCTGTGCATGGAGGTCTCTATTTATAGCCGGAGAGAAGTAAGAGGAGATGGGCTGATAGGCCTTGGGCCGGAATGCGACAACAAGGAATATCCTCCTTGTCTTACTGGTGTCGACCGTTAATGGTTTCTAGAAGCTCTCCGGTGCAGGCGCACCTTGATTGGA
This sequence comes from Helianthus tuberosus, assembly GCA_030545235.1. Taxonomy (NCBI): domain Eukaryota; kingdom Viridiplantae; phylum Streptophyta; class Magnoliopsida; order Asterales; family Asteraceae; genus Helianthus; species Helianthus tuberosus. Next base: position 31,128 of record JARYGA010021871.1, read on the forward strand.
GCCACGTGTCACAAGTTGTCGGCCTTGCTGTCCCTCTGCCATCAGCAGGTAAGTGGAGACAGTGGCAAAGCTTGAATTTTTCGGCCGGGGGGGGGGGCGAAAACGTATATACCAAAAAAATTCTATAGAACCGGGGGGGGGGGGGAAACGTATATACCCACAAATTTCTATACGAAAACTACATATATAACACTACTGAGCGAAAAATTCGGGGGGGGGGGGGGGGCCTCCCCGCCCCTCTTATCCTTCGCCCCTGAGTGGAGATCATGGGGCAGTTGTCGTCGCCCCCTGATTGGTGCCACATCGGCGTCCTTGTGTACTCTCTGTCTCCTGCACGTCAGTCGATCGCGGAGCACGATAGAGCACAGCCTGGTGGACGCTGATTGACTCATTCTTCTGTCACTTGTACCTTGTGTACTCTCTGAAGTGGCTTTGCTCCGTGACTCCTGCGCAACCCTTTGTTGTGCACATGATTAGCCCACACAGGGTGTCACACCCCAACCGATGGCGGAATCATCGGGGCGCGGCACTAGGCGAATCAGATTGCTCAAGAGAATCCATAACAACTATATTGCGATAATATTTAATACATTCGTTATCCTATACTAACAAATAATACAATCACATAAGTTATCACAGATTTATTGTCCTCTCGAACAATGCAAATCCGACAACCTAGGTTTTAGTTGAGTTTCTAGACTCCCTAGCTTGATTTGATATAGTCTGCGATCTAACCTGCAACATACGTTAAAAGATTTGTCAATACAAAAGTATTGGCGAGTATACAGGTTTGATAAGTATAGCATAGTAGATTAAAAGTTCTGCGAATTTCCACATGCATAAACGTAATACACGACATATATACTCACAAAACTGATACTACCAACTAAGTCCTCGATGCTCGAATGTACGATGGCATAACTAGACCCCGTCGGGCGCAATAGTACTATACTAGTCTTGGTGGGACGTCGCGAGTATAAGCCCTAGCACATATGCAACTAGCATCACGTATATCTATGCATAACAGTTATTCGCAAGTGATAATTCGATTGGTTGAATATTTCGCTTGATAAGTTTGATTTGATAGAAACGTATGTTACACCCAAAATTCGATTAAAAAGGGGGTCAAGTATACTCACAGTGCGTATTTAGCGAGATTACAACTTGATTGAGTTGGTTACGAGTTATCTGTAATGATCCTTGAAGCAATAGAGTAAACGATGTACGGTTAAGCAAGATTTACTTGAAAAGTTATTCGTTTGATTGAGTTGGGCCTCATCCGTACGGATGGCAAGTCATCCGTCCGGATAACAGTGATCCGTGCGGACAGACTTGCTTGTGCGTGCGGATGGGCTTGCTTGTGCGTGCGGATTGGTGTGCGCGCGGATGACATATCATCCGTGCGGATGACTTGTGCGTGCGGGTGACATGTCATCCGTGCGGGTGACATGTGCGTGCGGACTGACATGTCATCCGTGCGGACTGACATGTCATCCGTGCGGACTGACATGTCATCCGTACGGGCTTGTGTCATCCGTGCGGGCTGACATGTCGTCCGTGCGGACTGACATGTTGTCCGTGCGGACTGACATGGTGTCCGTGCGGACTGACATGCTGTCTGTGCGGACGGGCACATCTGTTTCGCACTCTGAGCACTGTTTCGAGTGTTTATCGGAAGGAAAATACGTTCGTTTTTACTAGGGTAGTGTGATTTCGCACTAACACTTGAAGTTCCGTCAATTCCGACTCATTCTAACGGCCGGGAATCACCCCGTTCCATCAGATCTGGCCGTTCATGGTGGTTCTTCATGGTTAACTCGAAATCGCACAGATTTAGGTGTGATTTGTCATTAAAACTTGTGGAAATCACCTGGTTCTGAGTCGTTTATAGTGAAATGAGACCCCAACTTGAAGTTCATAAGAACTCTTGGTGACATCACCTCACAACGCCTCAAATCCGTAGATTTCACGGTTAGAATTAGAGTTTTGAAAGATAGAATGATGTAGATTCGAGTGTAGATTGTAGAAGTACAAGTTTTATGTTGAAATCTTACCGGAACCGCGAGGAAATCGAGAGAAAAGGGTCTTGGTGCGCGTGTGGTTGAACAGGAGCTGTCACATCACTTGAATAGTGGTGTGACAGGCTATTTATAGGCGAAAGAGGAGAAGAAGAGAGATCAGGTCCGGATAGCCCATCCGTGCGGACGGCCCATCCGTGCGGATGGCCCATGCGTGCGGATGGCCATCCGTGCGCATGTCCATCCGTCCGGATGGTCCATCCGTCCGGATAGACATCCTGACGCTTGGAATTTTCCCGATTTTGATCGTTTTGATAGTTTTCGAAGTGCGTTCCTTTCGTAATTAATTTATATTATTATTATATTGTTATTATTATATTATAATATATATATATCACTAGAGGTCGTATTTACGTATCCATAATCCAAAGTTTCGATAATTAACGATCGGTTTCCGATTCGAGTATGCGATTAATATCGACGTTGCACGGCCATCAATGAGGGTAGGGTTGGTCCTTTCTTGATGTCATCGTGAACGTTATTTCGTGTAGTGCCACAAAGACTGACGGGGTACCGTTTACTCGTATTGTCATCATCGTCATGACGACTGGAGCTACAGCACTCACCCGAGAGTCCTTGTTAGCGTTGTTTGTTTACGTTCGACACATCACGGCCACTGAGGAGGGTAGAATAGGTCCTCACTCAGTGCCTCCGTGAGTGTTAGTGTGAAAGTAGTGTAGTATAATGATATTGTAGCTTGAAAATATGCGATTATCCTTCGAATAGCGATATATACGATATAGTTACATTATGATCCGAATCTCTGGTGCTAGGCGTAACGAGTATAACGAGTAGTAACAACGCACAAAAGTGCGGGTTGTTACAGTCTCCCCAACTTTAGGAAATTTCGTCCCGAAATTAATCCAGTAGGTAGACTTCTAAGAGTTGTTCTTGTATGAGTAGCGATACAACGAGTGATTTAATCGTAAGTTGACAGCGCGAATGTTTCGAATAAGAGAGATCGACGGCGATAGCGAGAAGGCGACGTAAAGACGAAAGTATAAATCACACGAGTTGACATTTCAAGGTACCTTGTCTTGTGTAGAATTCGTTAGTTCGATGCGATTGTAGACTTAAAGGTCTTGAAAGGGTTTCTCATGACGTAGAATTAACTGAGTCGATCGTGAACCAACGTTACAAGAAGCGTTCGTTTTAGATATTTAAAAAGGAATTTAGGATGAGAATCTTTGAAAATTTTCCTTTTAACGTGAGGTCAACAGAGTCGATGTTAACCGATGTTGCAAGGAAGTTTAAGTTTCTAACATTTTAAGGAATTCGAAGATGAAAACAAGGGTTACGAAAACTTCCCTCTGACATGGGTTCAAGCTGAACTCGATGTCGAACCAATGTCTTAAGAAGGATTTTATTTTGACGTTGTAAAAGTTTAGGGAAAAACTGGGCTTTATGAAACTTTTCTTGGACATGGAGTTAAGCTGATTCGATGTTAGCTCCACGTCGTGAGAAAATTTCACTTGTCCACCGATTTTAAATCAAAAATTTTGTAAAAGACGTTTTTAATTAGTACGAGAAGGTAGTTAATTACCGAGCCCCACTTGGCACTTTCCCACGAAAGTTTGTTAATATGTTTAAAACACTTATATATAGGAAGTACCAGCGGCGTATCCACCATGCTTTGCCCATACTATTCCCGTTTCGTGAGGTAGTGTCAGGTGTGCCGATATGACATGGATAGAATTGCGTTTACTCGGCCCAATCGATAGAAAGTCGGACCGAGCATAAGACGGGTTCGAATAGATTAATCCAGCGAGTTGAGAAGCGAATAGCGCGTGTTTGATTAGATTCCACATTACACCCACATGGCACGTTTCCACGGGGGTCGCTAACATGGCGAAACACCATGCTTAACCAGGTTAGCCTTGCCTCGTGAAGCGGTGTCATGTGCACTAATACCACGTAGACTGTAATGAACACCAAGCGAGCGATAAACGGCAGATTATACACGATATGCGATAAGTGATTAGATGGTTAAACGAATGATACGAACACAACACTAGCAATGATGGCGATGATAATCGAATTACAATAATCGGTAGTTGCGTTGCAAGCGATGGAGGTATGCGGTTCGATTTACGCGGTTCGGTTTGATTGATTAACACCACAGAATTTAACTAGCATTAGACCCCACATGGCCTTTTTCCACGAAAGGTCGCTGATATGGCTAAAACACCCTGCCTTAACCGTATGAGTTTCCTCTCGTGAAGCGAGGTCATGCGTTCTAACTTAGCATGAATATCACAGATAACGGTAGGCGATAGCGATAGATTGATACACAGCAATTGATATAGGCTAACGTGATAAGCGATAGGGATTGCGAGATACACAAGGTAAGCGATTGCGATTTGTCGAGTTCGGTTCTTGTTTCGAATAAGCTTAACGTTTCGTTATGACGCATCACGGCTATCGAGGAGGGTAGAATAGGTCCTCACTCAACAATATCGTGAGCGTTTATTTGCTTGATTGAGATTCGTTGCAACAGACTTACGACCAGTCTTGCGTCGATGCAATTGTTCCTGCGAGGTAGACTCCCCAGAGTCCATCGATGAGGCGATTGCATTGCGTTTGCAGACTTACGACAAGTCTTGCGATGATACGGTTTGTTACGCCTTGCGATTGAGTGTAGTGTGTTGAAAATAAGCACAATAGTATAATAGGTCTAATAACGTTTAACTCCACGTGGCACTTTCTTCACGGAACTTCGGTAGTATGGTAAGGCATTCCTCGCCCGACCCCTACTACTTTCATCCCGTGTTTTGGTGTCACCTTTTGTCAAACGCTATGGCACTTTTAGAATTCACTACGATCACCGTGCACTGAACCAAATAATCCCGTGTGCACCCGCGATTAATCGTTCCTTGCACGTTTATCGTACCTCGTTCTAGAAGTGTAGTGAGGGTAAAACACATTATTCCGTGATATAGTATATAGTATGTGTGTGAATCTAGTATAAGTGCGACGATTAAAGAGTGAGAGAGAAAATGGAGACGAGAGTTAACGTTACGCATAGAGACAATATCGAGTAAGAGATTAGGTTCAAAACATAGAGATTAACATCGAAAATTGCATCATTACAACTTTATCCTACACTTGCTAGATGTCGGATGCTGAAGACTTTTGCTGGAGCTGTTGTTGTTGTACTCAAGTTCACGGTTCGATGTGACAGTTGCGGGTGAAGTGACCGTAACGGTTGCAGTTATTGCAATAGCGACAGTCAGCCCCAACTGGGTGATGATAGGTACACGAGTAACACTGAGGATGAAATCCAGTGTAGGCTCGTTTTGGAAACATTGGAACTGTTCGAAGAGGTTCCGGTTGCAGCAGTTCGGTTGCTGATGAGTTTGGGCTTGAAGTCTTTCGTTTGCGGCTGGGTTTGTCGGTGTCTTGCGAAGAAGTGTCGTCGTTGGAGGATTTGTCTGAGGACTCGCTTGCGGAGTCTTTGGCTGATTTATCGGAAGATCCGTCGGCAGATTTGTCAGAAGAATCGGCAGCAGATCCGTCCGAGGAATCGTTAGCAGATTCGTCAGAAGAATCGTTAGCTGATTCCTTAGAAGAATCGCCAGCAGATTTGTCAGTAGATTCGTCAGTAGATCCATCAGAAGATTCGTCAACATATTCGCCTGAAGGATTACTGGCGATTGCTTGATGAGCTTTCTTGACAGGATTCTTTGAGAATAATCCTTCCACGAATCGTTTGTTGTTGATTTCTGCGGCTAGGCGGTAGGTTTCTTCGATAGTAGCAGGTCTTGCAGCTTCGACAAAATCGCCCACACTCTCAGGCAAGCCGCGAATATACTTCGAAATGGCTTTTTCCGAGGTTTTGACTTGACTTGGGCAAATTATGCTAAGCTGTTTGAACCTTGCGGTGTAACCAGTATTGTCACCTTCGATTTGCTTGATTTTCCAGAATTCGTCTTCCAGTTTCTGAATTTCGTGAGGAGGACAATATTCTTTCTTCATGAGTTCCTTCAGCTCATCCCAAGAGAGGGCGTAAGCTTCGGAGATCCCACGTTTGTTACGTTCGGCGGTCCACCAGTCGAGTGCTCGCGATTGAAATACTCCGGTGGCGCAAGTAGTACGGAGACTATCGGGACACCCACTTTGACGAAGGGTGACTTCGATAGAATCGAACCACTGGAGTAGTTGAGTCGCACCTCCTTCACCCGTGAATTCCATCGGGTCACAGGCTTTGAAGTGCTTGTAGAGAAAAGTAGATTGCGGCTCTCCTGTCTTAACGTCTTCCGAAGCTCGAGAATGGTTGAGAGAGTGAACTCGTGTGGCAATCTGAGGAATGACTTTGACCACTTCCCTGGTCACAAGTGAAGCAATCCTCTTTTCGCTCCTTCGTTTGGCTCGTCTCTTTGCTATCATTCTCGAAGTAGAGTTGTTGGAAGGCATCTAGACAGAAGGAGACTTGGAGTGAGATTCGATCATAATGATTTTTGAGTTTTGCGTTGCGACTGAGCACGTTCAAAACTTGGTGCGATAGTATAGTAGTAATACGAATTACATAGGAGCCACATAGGAGACACGAATTTCCTAAGTTCTCACACAATGACTTGTTTGTTCATACGTATATATATATATATTTATATAGATGTAATTTGAAATCATACACATACAGGTCGATTTAGAATAAGCGAGGTCGCGTTGAAGTGAGAAAACGAGAGCGAATGCGATAGATTATGCATTAGTTTTGTTGCGAACATTCGGATTTCGTTTTTGATTGCGATGGCTGTGCGGATCGTGCGTTTATAAAGTAGGGAGTGAAAATCGTTAAATCGAGAAATTGATAAAGCGCAATGTTTCAAAACGTAAATAAGTTTCCAACCAGTTGTAAGATTGGCAGGTCGTATGATAAGAGTGCCTTGGGTGTTTTAGGCGTTGACTACCCAAGGTAACCCAACTATATTTAACAAGTTCGGGCGCGCGCGTTGACCTAGAAGACTCCATGCTTCCACTGGGATGCAGCTCGTGGCATTCGTCTTCCTAGTCATCGCGTGGCTCGAGTTATTGCAATAGTCGAGTCCTTGGTGAGAGCTTTTGAAAACCAGTTTATAGAGAGTGGAACGACTTATTAAGGTACGGGTTTCACCCCTGTCTTAACAGTTTCGTTCCTAATTGTGGTTATGCTCTCGAATAAATTCGTGAGTTCCACTAGATTTCGAAATGGAGACTTTCGTCGAGATGTGGATGTCACTCCTAACTCGATGAAAGGTTCTCGTGCTAGAAAAATGTGCTAAGTGAGCAATCATATCGAGAGTTCTTGGTTTTCACACCTGGTCTCGACTAGATCGCTCGGTTCTGTTTTGCGAGTATTTTTTTTTAAAACACGTGTATTGTGTCGGCCTTAGGAAAGGCTAAGTAGTATTTCAGCCTTAGGAAAGGCTTCTTCGTGTGAAGTTGTAGTACGCGGCGTTCACACAAAGTTGTAGCTTTTAGCAATTTCGATCGAGAGTATCAAGTAAGCCCAATACAAACCCCACTGGGTTCATACGAGTCGGCCTGTTGGTACTTAGACTATAGACTAGGTCAATTTCTAAGACGTCGACCCGGACTAGGTCGAGTCTGACCTAATTCCCTATAGTTATGGCTCTGATACCAATCTGTCATACCCCAACCGATGGCGGAATCATCGGGGCGCGGCACTAGGCGAATCAGATTGCTCAAGAGAATCCATAACAACTATATTGCGATAATATTTAATACATTCGTTATCCCATACTAACAAATAATACAATCACATAAGTTATCACAGATTTATTGTCCTCTCGAACAATGCAAATCCGACAACCTAGGTTTTAGTTGAGTTTCTAGACTCCCTAGCTTGATTTGATATAGTCTGCGATCTAACCTGCAACATACGTTAAAAGATTTGTCAATACAAAAGTATTGGCGAGTATACAGGTTTAATAAGTATAGCATAGTAGATTAAAAGTTCTGCGAATTTCCACATGCATAAACGTAATACACGACATATATACTCACAAAACTGATACTACCAACTAAGTCCTCGATGCTCGAATGTACGATGGCATAACTAGACCCCGTCGGGCGCAATAGTACTATACTAGTCTTGGTGGGACGTCGCGAGTATAAGCCCTAGCACATATGCAACTAGCATCACGTATATCTATGCATAACAGTTATTCGCAAGTGATAATTCGATTGGTTGAATATTTCGCTTGATAAGTTTGATTTGATAGAAACGTATGTTACACCCAAAATTCGATTAAAAAGGGGGTCAAGTATACTCACAGTGCGTATTTAGCGAGATTACAACTTGATTGAGTTGGTTACGAGTTATCTGTAATGATCCTTGAAGCAATAGAGTAAACGATGTACGGTTAAGCAAGATTTACTTGAAAAGTTATTCGTTTGATTGAGTTGGGCCTCATCCGTACGGATGGCAAGTCATCCGTCCGGATAACAGTGATCCGTGCGGACAGACTTGCTTGTGCGTGCGGATGGGCTTGCTTGTGCGTGCGGATTGGTGTGCGCGCGGATGACATATCATCCATGCGGATGACTTGTGCGTGCGGGTGACATGTCATCCGTGCGGGTGACATGTGCGTGCGGACTGACATGTCATCCGTGCGGACTGACATGTCATCCGTGCGGACTGACATGTCATCCGTACGGGCTTGTGTCATCCGTGCGGGCTGACATGTCGTCCGTGCGGACTGACATGTTGTCCGTGCGGACTGACATGGTGTCCGTGCGGACTGACATGCTGTCTGTGCGGACGGGCACATCTGTTTCGCACTCTGAGCACTGTTTCGAGTGTTTATCGGAAGGAAAATACGTTCGTTTTTACTAGGGTAGTGTGATTTCGCACTAACACTTGAAGTTCCGTCAATTCCGACTCATTCTAACGGCCGGGAATCACCCCGTTCCATCAGATCTGGCCGTTCATGGTGGTTCTTCATGGTTAACTCGAAATCGCACAGATTTAGGTGTGATTTGTCATTAAAACTTGTGGAAATCACCTGGTTCTGAGTCGTTTATAGTGAAATGAGACCCCAACTTGAAGTTCATAAGAACTCTTGGTGACATCACCTCACAACGCCTCAAATCCGTAGATTTCACGGTTAGAATTAGAGTTTTGAAAGATAGAATGATGTAGATTCGAGTGTAGATTGTAGAAGTACAAGTTTTATGTTGAAATCTTACCGGAACCGCGAGGAAATCGAGAGAAAAGGGTCTTGGTGCGCGTGTGGTTGAACAGGAGCTGTCACATCACTTGAATAGTGGTGTGACAGGCTATTTATAGGCGAAAGAAGAGAAGAAGAGAGATCAGGCCCGGATAGCCCATCCGTGCGGACGGCCCATCCGTGCGGATGGCCCATGCGTGCGGATGGCCATCCGTGCGCATGTCCATCCGTCCGGATGGTCCATCCGTCCGGATAGACATCCTGACGCTTGGAATTTTCCCGATTTTGATCGTTTTGATAGTTTTCGAAGTGCGTTCCTTTCGTAATTAATTTATATTATTATTATATTGTTATTATTATATTATAATATATATATATCACTAGAGGTCGTATTTACGTATCCATAATCCAAAGTTTCGATAATTAACGATCGGTTTCCGATTCGAGTATGCGATTAATATCGACGTTGCACGGCCATCAATGAGGGTAGGGTTGGTCCTTTCTTGATGTCATCGTGAACGTTATTTCGTGTAGTGCCACAAAGACTGACGGGGTACCGTTTACTCGTATTGTCATCATCGTCATGACGACTGGAGCTACAGCACTCACCCGAGAGTCCTTGTTAGCGTTGTTTGTTTACGTTCGACACATCACGGCCACTGAGGAGGGTAGAATAGGTCCTCACTCAGTGCCTCCGTGAGTGTTAGTGTGAAAGTAGTGTAGTATAATGATATTGTAGCTTGAAAATATGCGATTATCCTTCGAATAGCGATATATACGATATATTTACATTATGATCCGAATCTCTGGTGCTAGGCGTAACGAGTATAACGAGTAGTAACAACGCACAAAAGTGCGGGTTGTTACACAGGGTTATATAGGTTGAAGGCTCTTATTCAGAACACTAAGTGTGAAAACTGATGTTATCTCTTGTTTGGACCCCGCGCGAGGCCTTGCTCTGCTTGAGTAGCCCGCACGGCTCTAAGAGATTGATCAGCTTGCTGAGTAAGGAGTATGGTCTAGCGCGCGACCTGAAATGGTCTGCGCAACTTTTTGGGACCATACCCCTTCAATTAGGGTTATTAAAAAGTAGTAAGACACTATTGTCCCCAAGGGGATGTCGTGGTGCTTAAGTATATGCTTCACAACCAAAATATTGAAAATTTAGTTCATGTAAAGTGTATGTTTTGATGTATCTATTCTAGAAAATCAAGAAATTTATTGCTAGAAACGGTTAATTAGTTGTATTCTTTTTTTTTTTTTTTGCAAGAATATATTTATAAAACCGCAATCCAAAAAAATAGTGGGAAAATGTGAGTTAAGGGTGAAGGGAGTGGTTAAACAGGTGAAAGTGGCAAACTTCAAAATGGACCAATCAGAGTGTGCCATGTCAGCAAGTGTGAAGAGTTTAAACTTTGGTGAAAAGTGTTGGCATTGGTTAAACACTTGAAAGTGGTAAACTTTTTATTTTTTCATTTAAAAAAAATATATATAAAGTCAACATTACACACATCACCTTTGTCCCCCCAAGTTTGTCGATCGGCATGAGGTTACCGATTTCCATGTTTTACCGCGCGGCAAAGGTGGCCGGCGGCGGTGTTGCCGCTCGGCAAACACCTTTGCCGATGAGAATGCCGATCCACTCCCTTCACCCTAAGGTGTGTCCATGTTGAATTTAGATCATGCAAGGTGCATGTTTGAACTTCTGATATCCTAGAAAATCTAGAAATAGTTGTTAAGAAAAGTTAAAGACGGTTAATTAGCTGTATTCCTGTTTTGCAAGAATAATAGTGGGAAAAGAGAATGGTGTCCCCTTTCGCCCAGGGGACATCGTCGGAGAACAATGTCGGGGACAGGGTGAGAACCTTCCGTTGCTTACACCCTTTAAGTGTTGGTTCTTCCGGGGATAGATCTGGTTTCAAGATCTATGAACAAGAGAGATCCCTAAATCTCCATTTTAAAAAAGAGATGAATAGATAAATCTCTAGATTCATGTTTAGGTGTATATCATTTTTATTAGTGGATAAAACTATCTCCAATGTTGATGCACAAGAATGTCTGTTGACTGCATCTTCATCAAGTCTTAAATCAAGAAAGTCAAGATTGGATCTTAAAAGTCAAATTAGGGTTTAGTTTTGATTTAGGAAGTGTTTAAAAGGGGTTCCGTTTGAAACTGACATTTGAGTTAAAGGGTTCCGTTTGAGATTAGAGGGTTCCGTTTGAAACAATCGTTTGAGATAGGGTTCCGTTTGAACTGTCGTTTGAACCAGGATATGTTAAGTTCAAACGGAAGGGTCATGTCTATATATAGGAGTATGTTAGTCACATTTCAAACGGAACAGTAGGAAGGTCATTGTATGTGAAACGAAGTGCTGCCGGATTTGTAACAGAAAACATTGTACAAGCACGTAAATCAATCAGAAAAGAAAGATTAAAAGATACAAGTTGTTTTGGACGTTGTTTAC
>JARYGA010021872.1:0-22006 GCA_030545235.1 Helianthus tuberosus
AATCTTGCAAGTCCTAAATACAAGCCTTACACAAAACTCTATTGGAACCGCTAATCACCCCAAATTTTTTCAAAAATTTTTTCATTTTTTTTACTTGTCTAGGTTTAATTTGGGAATTTCAAGTTCTAAAAAGGTTATATTTTTACAAATTTACAACCGATAGCGTCGTGATAAAAAGAACCAACATAAGAAAATTATAAAACGGCATGACAAGCTTAGTTAAAATTTGATTATATATACTTGATCACATAAAAACCTATTCCCACAAAAAGTGAGTTTTGAGCCTTTATTGAGCATACAAATACATATCTTTAAACAAATTGCTCATTTTTCGTTTCTTGTGTGAATAGCCGCTTGGTTCTTACGACTCTAGAACTTGCCACGACAATACATTCCCGGTCCTTACCAACTTAAACCCGAGTAAGTAAATGATGGAGGCATTAGGACTAACTTTTTTTATTTGTACACCATTATTTTTATTTTTTTACCACCTACCCAAAATCCCCCTAGTTAACCCCTTTGAGCCTAAACCTTTTCATTTCTTAACCCAAAAACAAACACCCTTTTACCCACCAAAACCTTTTTATTTTTAACCCTTTTGTTTTAGTAACAAGCTCGGATTCTCTTATAACTTTCAAAAAAAAATGATGATGATGATGAAGCAAAAAAGAAATAAACAAACAAGTTTATCAAAAATAACTTTGTTTGAATAATGGCTTCATCAAAATAAAAATTTCAAAAAAATAAAAAGTCTTACGAGAACCGACGCCTTTTACGCCTTTCACCCTTTTACTAACCACTAACCCAACCACCTACCTTTAACCCAAGCCTTACCCTTCACCCCAAAAGTCCTCTTGATATTTACAAAGGTGTATAGTTAAAAAGGAGGAGGATTGATTGCTTGGCAAGCCTATGGTAGGAGTAAGTTCCATGCCGCTCTCGAGTGATCCACTAAAATACATCTTCGGCCGAGTGTTGAGTGATCACCGTGAGGTATGTGAACTTGTATATAAGTGGAATTTTAAAAAGGCATGTTATGCCCTAATAAGTAATTTATCTTATGTAATGTTTTAAATAAATCATGACGAATAGGATTGTAAATAAATAAAATTAAAACTTAATAAAGAATCTTGGAAATCCCGACACTCTATGACAAGCCCAAAAAACCTTCTCTTCTACCCATTCCATTTGGGAGTGTAAAGCCACATTATAAAGAGTTTTGCTTAAGGACAAGCAAAGATTCAAGTGTGGTGGTATTTGATGTGCACAAAATGCAACATATAAATTACATCAATTGTGGCATAAAACTAACCTTTTTTTAGTACTAATGTTGGAAAAAGTGTGTTTTTGTCTTCCTCTTGTATTTTCAGGATTAAATAAGCTCAAATGAACAAAAGAAGCAAAAAGGCAGCTAAATCTAACATAAATTCAAGAAAAGGAACAAACGTGGCATGTCCGGCCTCCCCAACAGCATCTTCCCAAGCAAAACAAGAGAACAGAAGGCTGAACACGCCCCGTGCTCAATGAGCACGGGGGCGTGCCCAAGTGTCAGCAGAAAAGGCAAAGTTGTAGAAGCTTCTATCACCCACCACGGGGGCGTGCCCAGTGGACACGGGGCCGTGGATTCGCAGAATCTGGGGAAATCTTGATAGTACAGATACGCTTCTGCACACGTGGGCGTGCCCAACGGACACGGGGGCGTGGTCAACTAATGCAGACAAACTGCAGTTAATGAAGAAAGAGAAGGAAGGTGGACACGGGGCCGTGCCCGAGCCTCTGTTCTGCCTATAAATAGGGGTGCTTGGCTCATTTGCAAACCATCCCTTGGCACTCCACCTCTCTCACACTTCACCCACCACCCACCACTATCACAACACCATCATCCACCACCATCATCCATCATCCATCATAGAGTGTGTGAGTCGTCTCGGGATCCAAGATTGATCGTAAGAGTTCTTGACAATCAAAGGCCATGTTTTCCTAAGTCTCTTACATCACTTGGTGAAGACAAGTGTCTAGTGTAATACTTTATATTTTTAATCTTTTCGCACTTTTTATTTGGTTATGTATTAATGACTTTAATAACTAGTTTCTTATGTTGAAGGTGATTCTTCCTTATCGTTTGTCCGTGGTGTCTTGGCATTATTTTACTGTCTATATAAAATAAAAGATTTTCACCATTCATATCTCCACGGTCTATATGGAGATATGTTGGCTACCTGGTCGGGGGTTAAGGGAACGGTTTGGTAAGAGTCTTGCCTTGTTCAGTGTATAGATCCTGTAAGGACCTTGGTCAAATTTAGTAGGACCTCCTTCAATACCCACCGGTATTGGATGCGGGGGTCCAAACTCTTTGATCCCCTCATATGTAAGCTACTATTAATACTTTAACCCGGCTACTTAGGACTGTATCCCTGCTTAGCCGAGGGTAACGTTACCTTCAAAAGAGGGGCCTACCATAATATGCATTAATAACTTAATTAATTATCTTTCAATAATCCGACCCTTTAGGATTGTATCCTTGCTGACTCAAACTACTGGGTTGAGGGTAACGTCACCTTCAAAAGAGGGGCCTACTACAATAACTAAGATAATCTCTTAAAAAGTGTAAAAGTGCGGAAATAATCAAAGGTTACACTAAACACGAGTCGGATCCAAGTGATTCATCTTGTCTATCTGTTTTATTTTTATTTTATTTTTCAGCATTTTAGTTAGTTTTATTTTTCTTATTTAAAAACATTTTTTCTAACTTTTTGATTTGATTAGACGTTGAGGATAAACCGGTACTAAAAGCTCTTGTGTCCTTGGACGACCTCGGTATCTTGCCAACACTATACTACGCTCACGATGGGTGCACTTGCCCATATGTGTGTTTGGTGTTAGTAAAATATCGTGTTTTATAAATTTAAAACTTGACTAACGTGTAAAAAGGGCTTAAAATATACTTAAATATATATCACACCACACGCGCATCAAAAAGCATGCTCTTACATGGTGGAACGGTGTGATGCGTGATAGGGGTGCTGATGTGGCGATGGCACAAACCTGGGAAGAGCTTCGAGCTCTCATGATGAAAGAGTTCTGTCCCCGTCACGAGATTCGAGCTTTGGTGTGACACCCGGCTCTTCAGGCCGTACCGTACAATTGTAATACGTATTGTGAATAGGTAACAGGGCTATAGTTGTTTGGTTATGGTATGTATACGTGAAATTTAATGTGTTGGTAAAATTAAACCTCGATAAAATTATGTTGGCAATGGTAAGATAAACGCTTATCGCGTAACGGTTAAAATGCGAAACGAACATCGGTGACCACCTGATCAGTGTTAAAATCTTAAAAATAGTCTGTTATGATTAGAATAATAAGTTTAATCATATTCATGAGGAAAGATAAATTAAAACGCTAAGAAATTCTATTTTCAAGTTTAAGCGCGTACCGCGCGATATAGCGCATGTACCGACAAAATACTGTCAACACAGCCCGTCAAGCCAAATGAAAATCATTTTAGCAATAATTTGATAAGTTTTTTCTTATAGAATGATGAAAATAAATAAAATCGCTTAAATTCCTATTTTTGCGATTTTAAGCGCGTACCGCGCAGCACAGCGCGCATACTACCAAATACCGGCAACATAGTCAGTCCAGGAAAATAAAATATTGTCCCATAATATTTTGGCAGGTTTATTTTTATAGAGCGCTAAAAAAATTAAAACTCACTAAAAACGGGTTTAAAATGCTAGATAAAATACTCGGTAATCAGTAAAACACCTGTTTTTGCACTAATATACATATAATATGTGTATGTATATATAAATGTGTGTGAGAGGGGGGTATGTGGTGGCACATATGGCTGCCCACATTCTCTTGATTCTTGTAAATGGGACACTTGTAACATCTTAAAAAAAAGAGGTGATGATTATACTTGAACATGCTTCCAATAGATGAATGATCATGAATAATTTGAAGGATTATTGTGTTATGTATAATATTTGTAAGAATATTATGCTAGTGAATATTTGAGCATGATTAGATAATAAATAATGTTGATGATGTTGTATGAGTGCATTAGATGCACATATGTGGGCATGCATGTTAATATGAAAGCATGAAATGATCATTGGAGCATGATTTGATAAAAATTAATTTTGATCAGATTATAAACACTAAAATGAAGTTATTTTAAAGTGTTTAGTGACTTATAACTTTGTCATAATGTTTGCTAGCTTTGCATGTTGTACATAGTGCATTAAAAGTTGTAAAATACGTAAAATCGCATGATTTATGTCTTATATAAAAACTGCACTAATCTGATTATAACCAATATTTTAATCAGTAAATAACATGTATTGTGTTAAAATATCAAATCATTTCGAGTTGGGATGGTTACGGTAACGTTTAACACAAAACTATGCGATAAAACGGTCAAAATCGGCTTTTCGGGTGATTTTTGTAAAACTGATTTAGATCAGTAAATAAACTGATGTTTTTAGTTTAAAAATAAGTATTTTAACTAATTTTAAGTTTACTTGGTGTTTGGTTAGTCATATGTAACTTCCGACGGCCGAAAACGTTACCGAATCGCTAAAATACGCATTTTTCTAAGTAAAATAGTATGGGTAAATGTTGGGTAAACCTTATGTGTTAAAATGTGTTATGTGATTTAAACACAAGAATGTGAAAATATGTTAAGTTTTAACATGATTTTTAAAGATTTGGATTATGCATGTATATTTTAGCGTTTTCTGCGGTAGAAACGGTAGAAATCGCGTTAAAAGTGAAACTTGTTTGTCGAGCATGAAATTTGTTACATATGAGATCTTTTATGTATAATTGCTTTAAAATGACAAAAATAGATAAGTTATCAATATTTCGCGTGCTTCGGTGTTAAATTATATGAACAATTATGAATATATTACGACGCGTAAATCGTAGATATATTGCGTATAAACGGGAGAGTTAACGGGTTTACACAATAATGGTCACCAATAAAAATCGTTCAAGTCTCAAAATCATAAAAATATATATATATGGACTCATATATATAATAACGTGCCAACATAATCAAAAATAATAACTTTTCTAGAAAATCTCAAGGTCATGTGATAATTCTAAGAAATAGAGAAACTTAGGATTTATGTGATGTTTATATTGATTTAAAATCGTTCCTATATATATATATATATATATAATAGGATGTGTGGAAATAAAATCTCTGGGATTGCGCTATTTAAAATACGCACCCAAAGGTGAGTGTCATTAAACCCCTCTTTTACTGTTTTGTATATATTTTGGGGGTGGAACACGTCGTTAAAAGGGTTTAATAATGTTTTCTAAATAAAACATACCTTTCAATATAAAATATATATTTTCCCTGAAAATATATGAATTTGATAAGTTATACGTTTCGAAGTAAAACGTTTTTGATGAATGAATATTATATGTGCGGTATTTCTTAAGTGAAACGAGACCGTACGAATTGGGGATGAATTCCGGACTGAGTCTCAACATTTGAGTGACAGGGGAATTCGTAAATTGTAGTATATTAAATTGTCATATTAGTAAGATATATATATTGTACGTGAGGCAGACATCATATTGTTCTTCGAGAAAGAACCCTGCGCCCATGATGTCGTTTAATCAGTTAAGTAATGTACGCGAGGAATTGTTGGTAGATCTATCGGGTTGACAACCCCGTCATGACCGGTCACCCCGTGTCAATGTCAAACAAAGAATTATTATTCTTTTTATTATCTAGCATTGATTATCCCTGCATGGTTAATATATAGTTCGTATCGTCTAGCTAACATACGAGTCTGAAAATTGACGCAATAATTTAATATACAAAACCTGGGCAATATTACTATTGTCGGAGTAATGAACCGACGGAGGGCCCATGGATTTTTAATAAGAAAGTAAAATGGACTTTCTAAGAGTTAAATGGATGTTTTAAATAAACACCTAAACAGAAAGTTTTCCTTGGAATAAATTCTGTTAGTAAACGAATAAGTGAACTCACCTTCCTTTGTGTTGACACTTGATTTTAACGTGTTCTACAGGTACTTGAGTTCGGCTTCGGGAAAATCATGGCGTATCTTGTGTTTGATGATGCATGTTGTTATGTTTAATTATGTTGGACAACTTTTAAACTACCTGGGACGTTTGTAATAAGATCCGTGAGGGTCATAACAACTTAACTTATGTGGTTGTGTCATGACTTTTAAAATATAATGTTTAATATCTATGTTTTAAAATATGTCAAAATGTCCAACAAAAGAGTGCATCGTCCGAAAAGGTATAAATGGGCACCAACTTCCATCTCCACTACGTTTAAATATTCCGCTGCAACGTTTTTGGGGTGTGACAGAGGTATCAGAGCCATTAGTTGTTAGCGAACTAGATGTTTTCACGGAAAACACTAGACTTCAACCAGAGAATTTTGAAATAAAAAATCTAAAATTCTCGAAGCCAAGATTTTTAAATAAACATAGAAAATATTTTATCATGTGTGAAAACTATTATGTGTTTTATGTGCATACGTGATTTTCTGTTTATTTTGAGCCTTATGTGTTACTATTCATGTTGATCACACACTTACTTGTACGGTTATATATGTGTCACAGATGTTGCACGAACACGAGGTCATCGAGATCCACGACTCAGATTACGAGCCAGATTTTGAGACTTCACCCAGACCTATGCTGCGAGAGACACCCATCACGGCTCCACGGGACGAAATTTCCTAAAGTAGGGGAGACTGTGACACCTGTGCCTCTGCGACCATCAAACAAATACCAAACCAATGAAATATTGTATTTCATACTTGGGATTTGTATAAATATGTGTATCTTTTGCACATATCGATTCTTGTTCGATTTCAAGCTTTAAATCGCTTTCTGGAAGGTTAAACGCGCACTGATGCGCAAATATAACCAGTTTAATGCAAAGAACACTCCGGAATAGTGAAATAGGCTTAACATACCTTAAATAACCTTTACATAACTTAGAAATAAGTTTTGGAGGGTTTGGTGTGGCGAAATCAAGTTTATTCGCTTACAGGGACTAATTTCGACAAACTACGAAAGTATGCCGATTTGTACTGTAACGAACATTCCGGAACATGACCATAAGTTAAACATACCCTAAATATCCTTTACATATCTTAGAAATAGGCTTTGAGGGGTTCGGTGTACTAAAATAAACATTTTGGTCATTCAGGGACTAAAAGCGTCAAAAAGTGCATAAGTTTGCATTTTCGCGCATATCTTACGTTCTGAATACATCCGGACATCCAAAACTTTATGTAATCATTAAAATATTTTATTTTAGTGATTGGCATGAAAAAATTCCATTCGTCGCGTAATTTGGATCGTTTTTCGCATTCGTTCGTGTTTCGTCGTAATTAACCGAACAACGCAACCGTACGACCAAACGAACCGACATCCGAGATATTTTTTAGCATGTTTCAAGTTCCCTATACTTTAACTTCATTTTAGAGCCTTGAAATGGGATTAACGGGGCTTAAAAGTGTCAAAAATGCATCAAAAACCATGTTTTGCACATTTAGGGACCAAAATTGACATTCTGCCATAGTTATCTTAGGAAGGGACCAAAATGAAAAATCTAAATTCCAGCTTGTTCCAGCTGTTCCCCTCATTTGCACATGGTTTTAATGAAACTAGGGGCTCCCATGGTTTCACAAAACCATGGGCACATGTGTACGAATGAGATCGAAGCTCGTTTTACGATGAACGATCTTAACGGTTGTGCAAAAACTATATAAACCCCACCCCCTTTGCTCTCAAACTCACATTTGATCTGATTTTCATTCTCTAAGTTGAAGTCTTGCACTTCATACCTGAGAATAAATTGGATCAAACCTCCTTGGACCTTTTGTAAGTCTTCTTTCGTTCTTTTATGCATTTTTAGCGTGAAAGTCAAACTTTGTTTGACTTTCTGCATTGACCAGTTTATGGTCAATACGAAGTTTGTTTGAACTTCATAACGTGAGCATAATCACGATGGTTTTAGTATCTTATGACTATACCTACTGATTACCACGTTATCTAGGCATAGTGGCGAGTAGTAGTTTCGGCCAAAATGCGTATTCTTGCGTATTTTGTAACCAAACTACTTTTAGGTATCAAAACCGTTTGTTTTGATACCAAAACCTGTTTTCTAACTTCGTTAAACATGTTTTAACATGTTTAGCTCGTCACTTTAGGTTTAGTGCTTATATAGTGTCGTAAGTCAAGCGGTCTAAACAACCGCTTAGACTTTAGAACTAGACCCGTTTGGTCGATCATTAGGATCCAACCAAACATGTTTAGTGACCATAGTTGATTAGGGAATAACCTTCCGAGGTTATACCTTATGGTCACTTCGTTTAGTTAGTGGTATGATAGGTAATTTATATGCCTTAGGAAAATTACCAAAATGCCCTTTTTGCGCATAAATTCATTTTAAGCATATGTAACCTAAATTTTGACATCTAAACTGATTAGGTAACATTATTAGACATGTTAAGGCATATAATACTTGTCATAGGACTAGTTACGCGTTCTGAACGCGTTTTACGCGAACGACGCGTTAAAGTAGCGTAAGCTATCTTAACGAGTCGTAATGGGCCGTAAGCACTTAGGATAGGTTTCCTTTTAGAATGAAGGCTTTGTTAAACCATATTACATGAGTTCCTTTACTCATTTGGTTTACAAACCTCATTCTATCCAATCTCCCGATATTAGGTCCGGTTATTAACATAGTTACCTATATTAGGTGCCGTTTGATTCCGTGATCTTCTAGCATTGTGTAACATCTGTGCTTGAAATCATTGTAAACAATTCAGTTATCAATAAAACAATGTTATTTGATCCCAATGTTTGTTTGGTTGTGTTTTACATTTTTCATGTTTTGACTTTTATTCAATTTCAAACTCTATATCACTTTCTGGAGAGTTATACGCAAACTGGTGCGTAAACGTAATCAGTTTAATGCAAAAAATACTCTGGAACATCAACATATACTTAACATACCTTAAATAACCTTTGCATAACTTATAAATAAGTTTTGAAGGCTTTGGTATGGCAAAAACAAGTTAATTCGCTTACAGGGACTAAACTTGACAAACTGCGAAAGTATGCCAATTTGAACTGTAACAGACATTCCAGAACATGTCCATAAGTTAAACATACCATAAATATCCTTTACGTAGCTTAGAAATAGGCTTTGAGGGGTTCGGTGTGCTAAAATAAACTTTCTGGTCACTCAGGGACTAAAAGCGTCAAAAAGTGCATAGGTTTGCATTTTCGCGCATAACTTACGTTCTGACTACATCCGGACATCCAAAAATTTATGTAAGCACTAAAACATTTTATTTTAGTGTTTGGCATAAGAAAAATCCATTCGTCGCGTCATTTGGATCTTTTTTCGCGCTTATGCGCATTCCGTCGTAATTAAGCGAACATCGCGATTGTACGGCCAAACGAACCGACATCTGAGATATTTTTTAGCACATTTTAAGTTCCCTATACTTTAACTTCATTTTAGAGCTTTGAAATGGGGTTAACGGGCCTTAAACGTGTCGGAAATGGCCTTATTACACAGCAGGGACCAAAACTGCCAAAAATCAAAGTTTCTGGTCTGCAAGGTCCTTACGGACCTCAACATTCTGAGTGTTGAGGTCCGTAAGCAGTCCCCAAACAGCAGAAACTTGGCAGAAACATTGAATCAGGTCCTATCCACTCTTGCACATGGTATTGGGCAATACTAGGGGCTCATATGGTATTGTAAAACCACTACCTTGAGGTGTATGGCCAAGATCAAAGCATGGTTTCCAAGAAACGATCTTAACGGCTCACCGAAAACTATAAATACCCCCCCCCCATGCCATTGCAAAACCCACTAGAATCTGATTTGAGAAGCTCTAAGTTGAAACCTTTGTTTCATACCTGAGCTACTTGGATCAAGATTAGCATTCGGGGACCCTTTGTAAGTGTTCCTTCGTTCTTTTATTGCTTTTCGAGTCTGAAAGTCAAACTTTGTTTGACTTTCTGCATTGACCAGTTTATGATCAATGCGAAGTTCGTTTAAACTTCGCAACGTGAGCGTAATCACGATGGTTATAGTCCCTTGTGACTATGCCTACTGATTACCACGTTGTCTAGGCTCAGTGACGAGCCGTAGTTTCGGTCAAAATGCGCATTCGTGCGTATTTTGTAACCAAACTACTCTTAGGTATCAAAACCGTTTGTTTTGATACCAAACTTGTTTTCAAACTTAGTTAAGCATGTTTTAACATGCTTAGCTCGTCACTTTTAGTTTTGTGCTTGTCTAGGGTCGTAAGGGTAAGCGATCTAATAAATCGCTTATACCTTCGAACCCGACCCATTTTGGTCGATCATTAGGATCCGACCAAATACTTTAGGACCATAGCATATAGGGAATAACCTTCCGAGGTCATACCCTATGGTCACATCGTTTGAGTAGTTGTATGATAGGTAGTTTATATGCCTTAGGTAAATTAGCAGAATACCCTTTTAATGTATAATTTGTAATTAAGCATATGTAACCTAAACTTTCATCACTTAACTGATTATGTAACATAATTAAACATTTTAGGCATATAATACTTGTCATAGGACTAGTTAGGCGAACGCGTTTTACGCGAACGACGCGTTAAAGTAGCATAAGCTACCTAAACGGGTCGTAATGGGTCGTAAGCACTTAGTTTAGGTTTCATTTAGTATGTAGGCTTTGTTAAACCATATGACACGAGTCTCTATACTCGTTTGGTTTACGAACCCTCATTCTATCTAAATCCTCCGACTTAGGTCCGGTTTATTAACATAGTTACATATATTAGGTGCCGTTTGATTCCGAGATCTCTAGCATTGCTTGGTGGTTATCTTAGGACTTCTGAAAAATCTCAAGTGAGTACATAGACCCCTCTTTTACTGTTTTCAAACTGTTTTGGGGTGGAACACATGTGCCTACTTGTTACTTTCATGCTTTCCTGTTTTCACATCATATACTTGTTATGCTCATTAGTACATTATAG
This sequence comes from Helianthus tuberosus, assembly GCA_030545235.1. Taxonomy (NCBI): domain Eukaryota; kingdom Viridiplantae; phylum Streptophyta; class Magnoliopsida; order Asterales; family Asteraceae; genus Helianthus; species Helianthus tuberosus. The sequence goes on from JARYGA010021872.1 coordinate 11,054, forward strand.
TACATGATTTCATTACATTTCATGCCATGTATGCCCATTGTGTGCGTACTTAGTACATCATTTTACATTACATTTCATGCTATGTATGTCCATTGTGTGCATACTTAGTACATTGTTTTACATTACATTTCTGCTATGTATGTTGACTGATAGCATGCTAGCACATTGATTTACATGACTTTTCTGCTTTGTATATTAACTTAGCATACTTAGTACATAAAATGAAGATAGACTTAGTTTAATTATGTTCTGAACTCTTTATTTCCTGTTTAAGACAATGTAACTCTTATGTTGATAAATAAAATACAACTTTGAATGCCATGGTTATGAAACAATTAATTCTGTTACAACACTCCCCGACGTTTTCCGCCACGTTCTGTATGTTATACGTGGTCGGGGTGTGATAGAAGAGTTGGTATCAGAGCCAATGGTTATAGGGAATTAGGTTATTATCTTGTGTTTAGATCTTAAAACATGCATATCACCTATCCTTAGGTGATTATCCAAAACAAGAACCCAATTTTTCCGAAACGATTTTTAAAAAACAATCTTCTGTTTTTGAATGATTTATTACAAGGTTTTGAACCCTCTATTGTAAGGTTTTGAACCCCTTTGAGTTTTCAAAATCTCGTCAAGGTTTTGGGTTTTAAATAATGTGAACACGTGCAAACTGGAAGGGTGAATGCCTGTACCCTGGGTTTTCTGTCTAAGGCTAGAGTGTTCGTACAAATCCACATAATCGGACCAGTCACTCTTACCTGGGAACTCTTGGGGTGAGTGTTCACTCATAGGCGAGCATGTCTTCGCGATACATTATTTTTGACCCATTTACTTTGATTAGTCACTGTGTGTCGTTTGTTAGCTTGGTAATGCGAACGAATGACCACTATCTTTGCTTTTGTTGATTTTGTTTCATCTCATTCTCTTCATCCAAACATCTCACTCGTTTCTTTTCATGTTTTCCTCTTTTAGAATTCCTCCTCGACGCGAAAACCAGATAGCGACTGCCGAACTGGCAGAAATCATTGCGCAGCAGATGGCTGCTCAATTCCCAAATCTCTTTGCTCAATGGAACCAAGCCAACAACAACAACAATGCTCCATGCAAATTCAAGGATTTTAACTCGGCTAAACCACTCAAGTTTAGTGGTTCTGAGGGAGCGACTGGGCTTCTTCAATGGTTCGAGAGCATTGAGAATACTTTCCGCCACGTGCAGTGTCCTGACAATCACAAGGTCGAGTTTTCTTCGAGTGTGTTTCAGAAGAGGGCTCTCACATGGTGGAACGGGGTTATGAGAGACCGTGGTGCAGAAGTTACTCTGGCACAAACTTGGGCTGAACTTAGGGCCCTTATGATGAGGGAGTTCTGTCCTCGTCATGAACAGCGAGCGTTGGAGAAAGAGTTTGATGACTTGAAACAAGACAGTGGCGAGCACAGGGCATATACTGATAGGTTTGAGGAGTTGAGTCTGCTTTGCCCGACTATGGTTACCCCACTCGACAAGGCTATCGAAAGATACATCGACGGCCTACCTGACTCAGTGCAAGACATCATTACTGGTAGTAACCCTGCCACACTCTGTCAGGCGATCGAGTTAGCAGCGACATTGACTGAGTCGCAGGTTCGAAAGGGAAAGCTGCATAAAAAGGGTGACAAGGGTAAGAAGCAGGCGTCTGACAAGGGGGATAGCAAGAAAGGTCAAAACAAGAAGGGAAAGAATTCTGGTTCCTTAAAGGGTTCTAGGAAGCGAAAGGCTTCCCAAAACTATGTTGTTACTGCACAGGCTCAAGCTGCACCAAATCAGCCTGCGCAACCACTAGCCAAGAAGCCTTATCTTGGCAATGCACCTTTGTGCAACAGGTGTAACGGCCATCACCCGCCACATCTTCAGTGTCGTCAATGCACCAACTGTGGAAGAAATGGTCATCTTGCTGCCACCTGCCGTATTCCTGCTAACCAGAATCAGGCAGTTTGAAACCAAGCCCAACAAGTTGCCCAGCCTCTTGCTCAGCAACAGGGTCAAGCTGCACGACCTCATTTTCCTCCTGGTTCATGCTACAATTGTGGGGATCTAACCCACTACAGAAACCGGTGCCCAAGACTAGCCAACCAGAATCAGAATCAGAATCAGGCTCCGGCTCGAGGTCGAGTCTTCAACATGAATGCTCAAGAGGCACAAGCAGACAATGAAGTGGTGAACGGTACGTTCTTTATTAATAATCAGCCTGCATCTGTTCTTTTTGATTCGGGTGCCGACAAGAGTTTTGTATCATTATCTTTTGAGCCAATACTTCGCGTGTCTAGAACGAAACTAGGTAAACCTTTGACAGTAGAGGTTGCTAGTGGTGAACCCATTGTTCTTGATTCTGTTCTTCGCAACTGTCAGTTGAACCTTAACGACCATCTTTTCCCTATTGACCTCACGCCTATGCAACTTGGAAGCTTCGACGTTATTGTGGGTACGGATTGGTTAGCCAAGCATCGCGCAGAGGTAGTTTGTTTTGAGAAGATTGCTCGTGTGCCGCTTTCGACAGGTGAGATCCTACAGGTTCAGGGTGAGAAACCTTTTGGTGGTCTCAAGCTCATGTCTTATTTTAAAGCTCGGAAGTATCTGCGAAAGAATTATGTGGCCTTCTTGGCACATGTCACAGCAGATAAAGGCAAAGGTAAGTCTATCCAAGATATTCCCGTTGTTCGGGATTATTCTGAAGTATTCCCTGAAGATTTACCTGGTCTACCCCAGCACGCCAAGTCGAGTTCCGTATTGATCTCGTGTCTGGTGCAAATCCTATTGCCAGATCTCCATATCGTCTTGCACCGTCTGAGATGCAAGAGTTGTCTAAGCAGCTTCAGGAGCTCTCTGACAAAGGTTTTATCCTTCCTAGCTTTTCACCTTGGGGTGCTCCCGTTCTTTTTGTCAAGAAGAAGGATGGATCATTTAGGATGTGTATCGATTACCGTGAGGTTAACAAGCTTACCATCAAGAATCGATATCCCCTACCTCGCATCGATGATCTCTTTGATCAGCTACAGGGCGCTTCTTATTTTTCGAAGATTGATCTGCGATCTGGATATCATCAACTTCGTGTGCATGAAGAAGATATTCCCAAGACAGCGTTCCGCACTCGTTATGGACATTATGAGTTCACAGTCATGCCATTCGGTTTGACTAATGCTCCTGCTGTTTTCATGGACTTAATGAATAAGGTCTGCAAGCCTTATTTGGATCAGTTCGTCATTGTTTTTATTGATGACATCTTGATATAGTCTAAGACGCGAGCTGATCACGAGCAACATCTTCGTCTTACTCTGGAACTACTAAAGAAAGAGAAACTTTTCACCAAATTCTCCAAGTGTGAATTCTGGCTTAAAGAAGTTCAATTCTTAGGACATATTGTCAACGAACGAGGTATTCATGTAGATCCCTCCAAGATCAGTGCGATCAAGGATTGGGATACGCCTACTACTCCTACTGAAGTTCGTTCTTTTCTTGGTCTTGCGGGTTATTACCGCCGCTTCATTGAAAACTTCTCAAAGATTGCAGTTCCTCTAACTGCTCTAACTCAGAAGAACAAACCCTTTGATTGGGGATTCAAGCAAGAGGAAGCTTTTCAACACTTGAAGCAGAAACTTTGTGACGCACCTGTTCTGACTTTCCCTGAGGGCAATGATGATTTCGTCGTTTATTGCGATGCATCTAAATTGGGTCTTGGTTGTGTTCTGATGCAAAGGAACAAAGTCATAGCATACGCATCGAGGCAGTTGAAGATACATGAGAAAAACTACACCACTCATGACCTTGAGTTAGGTGCAGTTGTCTTTGCTCTTAAGATCTGGAGACACTATTTGTACGGTACCAAATGTCTGGTTTTCACGGACTACAAAAGTCTTCCACATATCTTCAATCAGAAAGAACTCAACATGAGGCAACGACGTTGGGTCGAGCTTCTAAACGACTATGACTGTGAAATTCGCTACCATCCTGGTAAGGAGAATGTCATAGCCGATGCATTGAGTCGTAAGGAACGTACTAAGCTTCATTGTGTTCGTGTTCAATCTGTTATTCAAGCTCGATCCGATATCCAAGCACGCATTTCTCAGGCTCAACAATCTTGTGTTTCACAAGGTTTGATGGATAGGGAATTTCCCTATCACATAACACCTGATCTGGAACTGAAGGACAATGGATCGTATTACTTCATGGACCGTTTATGGGTCCCAAGCCTAGATAACCTTCGCACCTTGCTTATGGATGAAGCCCATAAGTCTCGTTATTCTGTTCATCCTGGCTCAGATAAGATGTATAAGGATCTTCGTATTCAGTATTGGTGGCCTGGTATGAAGAAAGACATTGCCTTATACGTATCAAAATGCCTTACTTGTCTTAAGGTTAAGGCTGAACATCAACGTCCTTCGGGTTTATTGGTGCAACCAGAGATCCCAGTTTGGAAATGGGAAAACATTACTATGGATCTCATTACTAAACTTCCGCGCACAAAGAAAGGTCATGATGCCATCTGGGTAGTTGTTGATCGTCTTACTAAGTCAGCGCATTTCTTGCCAATCCGTGAGGATTTTTCTGCTGACAAACTTTCTAAAATCTATGTGGATGAAATTGTAGCTCGACATGGTGTTCCTTTGAACATCATTTCTGACAGAGATGCTCGTTTCACTTCTCATTTTTGGAGAACCATGCAATCTGCTATGGGGACCCAACTTAACCTGAGCACAGCTTATCATCCACAAACGGATGGTCAATCTAAAAGAACAATCCAGACTCTGGAGGATATGCTTAGAGCTTGTGTGATCAACTTTGGTGGTAGTTGGGATTCACATCTTCCGTTGATTGAATTCTCCTACAACAACAGTTATCACACCATCATCAAAATGGCTCCTTTCGAAGCTCTCTACGGTCGAAAATGTCGTTCACCAGTCTGCTGGAATGAGATCGGCGAGGCTCAGCTTACTGGACATGCCCTCATTTTAGAGACAACTGACAAGATTAAGAAAGTTCGTGATAACCTTCAGACAGCTAGAAGCCGTCAAAAGAGTTACGCGAACCCAAAATGCAAGCCCTTGGAATTTCAAGTCGGTGATCGAGTATTACTTAAGGTCTCACCTTGGAAAGGTGTGATCAGATTTGGAAAGAAAGGAAAACTTGCACCTAGATACGTTGGACCATTCAAGATCGTCGAAAGAATCGGTAAGGTAGCCTACAGACTTGAGTTACCTCCTGAACTTGGAAATGTTCATCCAACCTTTCACGTGTCCAATCTCAAGAGGTGTTTAGCTGATGAGAACCTCCACATACCGCTTGACGAAATTCGTGTTGACAAAACACTGAAATTTGTTGAGAAGCCAGTGGAAATCATGGAACGTGAAGTCAAGTGGCTTAAACGCAAGCGCATTCCTTTGGTCAAAGTTCGCTGGGAATCTAAACGTGGACCTGAGTTTACTTGGGAACGCGAAGATCAAATGAAGGCGAAGTATCCGCATCTTTTTCCACGAGTTTCCTCTAAATAAATTTCGGGACGAAATTTCCACAAGTAGGGGAGACTGTAACATCTGTGCTTGAAATCATTGTAAAAAATTCAGTTATCAATAAAACAATGTTATTTGATCCCAATGTTTGTTTGGTTGTGTTTTACATTTTTCATGTTTTGACTTTTATTCAATTTCAAACTCTATATCACTTTCTTGAGAGTTATACGCAAACTGGTGCGTAAACGTAATCAGTTTAATGTGACAAATACTCCAGAACATCAACATATACTTAACATAACTTAAATAACCTTTACATAACTTATAAATAAGTTTTGAAGGCTTTGGTATGGCAAAAACAAGTTAATTCGCTTACAGGGACTAAACTTGACAAACTGCGAAAGTATGCCAATTTGAAATGTAACAGACATTCCGGAACATGACCATAAGTTAAACATACCATAAATATCCTTTACATAGCTTAGAAATAGGCTTTGAGGGGTTCGGTGTGCTAAAATAAACTTTCTGGTCATTCAGGGACTAAAAGCGTCAAAAAGTGCATAAGTTTGCATTTTCGCGCATAACTTACGTTCTGACTACATCCGGACATCCAAAAATTTATGTAAGCACTAAAACATTTTATTTTAGTTTTTGGCATAAGAAAAATCCATTAGTCACGTCATTTGGATCGTTTTTCGCGCTTATGCGCATTCCGTCGTAATTAAGCGAACATCGCGATTGTATGGCCAAACGAACCGAAATCCGAGATATTTTTGAGCACATTTTAAGTTCCCTATACTTTAACTTCATTTTAGAGCTTTGAAATGGGGTTAACGGGCCTTAAACGTGTCGGAAATGGCCTTATTACACAGCAGGGACCAAAACTGCCAAAAATCAAAGTTTCTGGTCTGCAAGGTAAGGACCTCAACATTCTGAGTGTTGAGGTCCGTAAGCAGTCCCCAGACAGCAGAAACTTGGCAGAAACATTGAATCAGGTCCTATCCACTCTTGCACATGGTATTGGGCAATACTAGGGGCTCACATGGTATTGTAAAACCACTACCTTGAGGTGTATGGCGAAGATCAAAGCATGGTTTCCAAGAAACGATCTTAACGGCTCACCGAAAACTATAAATACCCCCCCCCCCCCATGCCATTTCAAAACCCACTAGAATCTGATTTGAGAAGCTCTAAGTTGAAACCTTTGTTTCATACCTGAGCTACTTGGATCAAGATTAGCATTCGGGGACCCTTTGTAAGTGTTCCTTCGTTCTTTTATTGCTTTTCGAGTCTGAAAGTCAAACTTTGTTTGACTTTCTGCATTGACCAGTTTATGGTCAATGCGAAGTTCGTTTGAACTTCGCAACGTGAGCGTAATCACGATGGTTATAGTCCCTTGTGACTTTGCCTACTGATTACCACGTTGTCTAGGCTCAGTGACGAGCCGTAGTTTCGGTCAAAATGCACATTCGTGCGTATTTTGTAACCAAACTACTCGTAGGTATCAAAACCGTTTGTTTTGATACCAAACTTGTTTTCAAACTTAGTTAAGCATGTTTTAACATGCTTAGCTCGTCACCTTTAGTTTTGTGCTTGTCTAGGGTCGTAAGGGTAAGCGATCTAATAAATCGCTTATACCTTCGAACCCGACCCATTTTGGTCGATCATTAGGATCCGACCAAATACTTTAGGACCATAGCATATAGGGAATAACCTTCCGAGGTTATACCCTATGGTCACATCGTTTGAGTAGTTGTATGATAGGTAGTTTATATGCCTTAGGTAAATTACCAAAATACCCTTTTAATGTATAATTGGTAATTAAGCATATGTAACCTAAACTTTCGTCACTTAACTGATTATGTAACATAATTAAACATTTTAGGCATATAATACTTGTCATAGGACTAGTTAGGCGAACGCGTTTTACGCGAACGACGCGTTAAAGTAGCATAAGCTACCTAAACGGGTCGTAATGGGTCGTAAGCACTTAGTTTAGGTTTCATTTAGTATGTAGGCTTTGTTAAACCATATGACACGAGTCTCTATACTCGTTTGGTTTACGAACCCTCATTCTATCTAAATACTCCGACATAGGTCCGGTTTATTAACATAGTTACCTATATTAGGTGCCGTTTGATTCCGAGATCTCTTGCATTGCTTGGTGGTTATCTTAGGACTTCTGAACAATCTCAAGTGAGTACATAGACCCCTCTTTTACTGTTTTCAAACTGTTTTGGGGTGGAACACATGTGCCTACTTGTTACTTTCGTGCTTTCCTGTTTTCACATCATATACTTGTTATGCTCATTAGTACATTATAGTACATGATTTCATTACATTTCATGCTATGTATGCCCATTGTGTGCGTACTTAGTACATCGTTTTACATTACATTTCATGCTATGTATGTCCATTGTGTGCATACTTAGTACATTGTTTTACATTACATTTCTGCTATGTATGTTGACTGATAGCATGCTAGCACATTGATTTACATGACTTTTCTGCTTTGTATGTTAACTTAGCATACTTAGTACATTGTTTTCATATGACATGTATACAATTGCTATAACATTTGGTTTGCACAAACGAGACTCATATACGTTCATTAACATTAGCTACGCCGCTCGGTAGTAAGTACTGGTACCATAGGACTTGACAAATCCCATTCCTGACATCCCGGGTTTGTTTGGATGTAAGGAATGACTGAACCCGAAAACATTTCTTTTCATAACCTTGACTGAAAGGGTTATCCGACTGTCTCAAGGCTTGAATGTATGCGTTAACTTACCACATAAATGTTTGTATCAATGTAACATGCATTACTTTGCAAAACATAACTTTTTGTTATATTCAAAATACTTTGTTTTGTACATTTCTACATTTGGTTTATGTGACAAGACTTTACTTACAATACATAACATTTGTTACACATTACTTGACTACTTTTGGACTATTAACATTTGATATGATTTATACAAGGACTTTTGACAATTGGTTTAAACATAGACTTTATTACATTGGTGGTTTGTTTAAGTGACTTAAGTAACGAGATGTGAGTAATATGATACAAGCATGGTGGATACGCCACTGGTACTTCCTATATATAAGTGTTTGTATTATATTACATATCATAACGTTATTTAAATCATTCAATTTGGACTTATACATTTTACACAAGTAACACAATTTTTACAAGACTTTGGTTTACAAACAACTTATTTTATACAACTCATTTTACTTGGTTATACATTTAACCACACATTATTCTTTTATTTATACATATCATTCGATCTTATCACTTTTTAAACGATTTACAAAACAAAACAATTTACAAGGTTAATGACTGACTTTTGATAAACAACTTTTTCTAAACTTATAAGTCATGAATCCTATTTTCACAAAACCTATGTATCTCACAGGCATTTTTATGCTGACGTACCTATTTTCACATGTGTTTTCAGGAGCTTTTGCATAGGATGATGATCGTGACACTAGGGCGGACCTGTGCCTTAGAGACATAAAATGAAGATAGACTTAGTTTAAATATGTTCTGAACTCTTTATTTCCTGTTTAAGACAATGTAACTCTTATGTTGATAAATAAAATACAACTTTGAATGCCATGGTTATGAAACAATTAATTCTGTTACAACACTCCCCGACGTTTTCCGCCACGTTCTGTATGTTATACGTGGTCGGGGTGTGACACATTGCTTGGTAGTTATCCTAGGACTTCTAATTATTCTCAAGTGAGTACATAGTCCCCTCTTTTACCGTTTTCAAACTGTTTTGGGGTGGAACACAAATGCCTACTTGTTACTTTCGTGTTTTCCATGTTTTCATATCATATACTTGTTATGTTCATTGGTACACTATTAGTACATGATTTCATTTATGTTTTGCTATGTATGTTCACTTAACATTCTAGCGCAATTGTTTTACGTTTTGAACCATTTGAAATCGTTGGATGTATGTGAACCATTTGTAATCGTTGGATGTATGTGAACCATTTGTAATCGTTGGATGTATGTGAACCATTTGTAACCATTTTATGTATGTGAACCATTTGTAATCGTTTGATGTATGTGAACCATTTGTAACCGTTTGATTTATGTGAACCATTTGTAACTGTTTGAACCATTGGGTTAGGGAAGTGATTAGGTAACAGGGCAGGTGTAATGTGTTAAAAGCATGGTGGATACGCCGTTGGTACTTCCTATATATAAGTGCTTTTAACACATTATATATCGTTGCGTAATCTAGATCACTTGGGTAAACGATTTTGAAACGATGTCACACAATGATGTTTTCTGAATAATATAAACCATACGTGTTTTATTAACAAGTTTCTACGATGTAACACCTGTGCCTCCACGGCCATCAAACAAATACCAAACCAATGAAATATTATATTTCATACTTGGGATTTGTAAAAATATGTGTATCATTTGCACATATCAATTCTTGTTCAATTTCAAACTCTAAATCGCTTTCTGGAAGGTTATACGCGCACTGATGCGTAAATATAACCAGTTTAATGCAACAAACACTCCGGAATAGTGACAAAGGCTTAACATACCTTAAATAACCTTTACATAACTTAGAAATAAGTTTTGAAGGCTTTGGTATGGCAAAATCAAGTTAGATCGCTTACAGGGACTAAAGTTGACAAACTGCGAAAGTATGCCAATTTGAACTGTAACAGACATTCCGGAACATGACCATAAGTTAAACATACCATATATATCTTTTACATAGCTTAGAAATAGGCTTTGAGGGGTTCGGTGTGCTAAAATAAACTTTTGGGTCATTCAGGGACTAAAAGTGTCAAAAAGTGCACAAGTTTGCATTTTCGCGCATAACTTACGTTCTGAATACATCCGGACATCCAAAAATTTATGTAAGCACTAAAATATTTTATTTTAGTGTTCGCCATAAGAAAAATCCATTCGTCACATCATTAGGATCGTTTTTCGCATTCGGGACCAGATTCGATGTATTAGCCGTTGTTTAATTCACAACCACACAATCTAACTTGCTTAGTCAGCGGATAAGGATGGAATTTTGGCACCATGACATTTCAACACATGTATGGATGGAATTTAAACACCTAAACACCATGACATTTCAACACATGTATGGATGGAATTTAAACACCTAAACACCATGACATTTCAACACATGTATGGATAGAATTTAAACACCTAAACACCATGACATTTCAACACATGTATGGATGGAATTTAAACACCTAAACACCATGACATTTCAACACATGTATGGATGGAATTTAAACACCTAAACACCATGACATTTCAACACATGTACGGATGGGATTAAGGCACGTTTTCCATGAAACGATCTTAACGGTTCGGATATTCCTATAAATACCCCATACCCCCCATTGCTAAAATCACTAGAATTCTGATTTGAGAACCTCTAAGTTGAAACCATTGTTTCATACCTG
>JARYGA010021873.1:0-19833 GCA_030545235.1 Helianthus tuberosus
GAAAATCGTGGAATGAACGACGAACAAATGAAGCTTGATGCCGCTATTTATAGGGCTGGTCGACCAGTCCGTCGCGCCCCGCGACGCTCAAGAGCTCATCCGTCATGGGCCGCGAGAGCCAAGAAGGCGGCGGTAGCCTTGGTGAGTCACCAGCGTAGCTTCGCCACGTGTCTGCCACGTGACACAATGCAGTATCGCCCAAGTAAGGGCCGTCGCGCCCAGCGAAGGATTATCCTTCGTCTGTCGCGGGCCGCGAGCGACACAAGGATTTTGTTTTATTTGATTTTTGATGAAATAAAGGTATTACGAGGCCGTTTTTCGTATATGGGGTGTATTTTAGGATATATATGGGTGTCAGGGGCTCTGACAATTAGCTTTAATATAATTATGTAAATAACACCTTGGTGGAGCATAAAAACTCATTTTGATGCCCCCTCTTTCTCTCTCCCTCTATATATACATACATACATACATATATATATATTTAATACAAGGTCATGTATTGTATTTATTAATTTTAGAGTGTCATGGTGTCAATAAAATCGGTAAATCCCAAAAATATTTTATAAATAAATACATAATTCTAGGGCTGTAAACGAACCGAACGAACACGAACAAGGCCTTGTTCGTGTTCGTTCATTAAGGAAATAAATGTGTTCACGAACGGTTCATGAACACTTACTGAACGAGATTTTATGTTCGTGTTCGTTCATTAAGGAAATGAGCGTGTTCGCGAACGGTTCACGAACACAAATAAATTTGGCGAACGAGACGAAGGATAAAGATAGATGGCCCAAACTTGAATCCCTTATTGTGGAACGGAGGTCGATCGTATTCGCCGATGTAAATAATGAGAAATGAAAGGGAAATGATGCATAAAAAAGGTGAAAGTGAGTTTCCTAGTTTAATTGTTAGGGTAATGAAATAAATAAAAGTTTAATAATATAAAAAGTACAAATAAAATATAAGAAAGTACAAAGATCTTCAATTAAAACACAAACATACAAACATAAACGAACGCAAATCAACGAATGTTCACGAACACGTCCACGAACACCTTACCGAACGTTCACGAACACAATCGAACGGACGAGACCTCTGTTCATGTTCGTTCATTTAACTAATCGAACGAAATTTCTTGTTCATGTTCGTTCGTTTATTAAACGAACGAACATAAACGAACTTCCCACCGAACGGTTCACGAACTGTTCGCTGAACGTTCGGTTTGTTTACAGCCCTACATAATTCACATTATACAGCTATGAACATGTGTTAGGGTGAAGGGAGTGGTTACCTAATGGTATTAGGTAAACTCCCAATTCATCCAATCACATAGTGCCATGTTAATTTACCTAAAATATTTGCCTAATGCTCAAAAATGTTGGCGGTGGTTTACCTAATGAGGTTTAGGTAAACTATTTTTTTAAAAAAGGGGAAAAATGTGTGATTGGTTGAGAAGGAATGGACCCCACCATACACCCTTCCCTCCCTCTCTTTCCCATCGGTAAACCTTCACCAGAATGGCTATCTAATCGGTAACATCTTCATTGGTAAAGTGGTTGGCGGTGGTCTTCACTATCGGTAAAGGTGTTTACCGACCTTTACCGATCACCACACCATTCACCCTTAAGCTATTAAATTAATTAGACAAGAATTATAAGAGCTTTATCGCCGGACATCAACTTACAACTAGGGCTGTTCACGAGCCGAACCGAACCGATTAGACCTTTGCTCGTGCTCGGTTCGTTTACAAACCGATCCGAACCGAAACGAGCATTTTTTCAACCGAGCTAAAGTCGAGCGAGCATCTTTCGATCCGAGCAGTTTTCAAACGAATGTCGAGCGAGTATTGAGCATCGCAGAATAAACAAGGAAAGTGATGATGGGAGTGCTACTTATTAGAATAAAGTGCAGTTTTCGTCCCTGATGTTTCGTCCAATAGAATACAAGTAAAAAATTTAACAAATAACAAGGAATACATAAACACTCAACTAGTTCTATCGAGATTAACTAAACAGGAAGATAAATCGACGACCTATTGAAACATACCCTTGTTCTATCAGAAGTTTGAAATTGAATGAATCGATTGAAGCAAAACCCTGGCGAGTTGGCGTCTTGGCGAGTGGCGATGGAGAAATCGAATAACGATGGCCAATGTGGGGTTTTAATTAGGGTCTTGCACTTCTGAATCAAATGGCGGGTTTAGACTTGAGTATTGATCGACGCTTTACATTTTAGTATTTGAAATTTTGACTCAATTACTGAAATAGACATTTAAGTATTGGATAACGGACTATTGGTATTGGATTTCAATTCTAATTACTTAAATGAGCTCTATTTAGATCTTGGACCAAACATTGTTAATGTTGTTCTCTAGTCATTTCATTAAAAATGGTACACACACAAACATAAATATGTATATATATATATATATATAGGGTGTGGTTCAGCTACAAAGTCCATTTTCCCTATAAAGTGTACAAAGTCATAAAACACCACAATTTCAACCATAGAACATACTAAAGACCCATAAATAACAGAGTGAAGATCACTAAAACACAATACCTAAACCCTAACAATCCATAAAAACTTCAAACACACCATCATAAAACTATGAATATAAAAAACAACAGAATAATCAACATAAAACACACTAATGTTAGTCATTTGATAATCAAAGCCCTATCATCCAGAACATAACACAAAACCCACAAATATGTCATTTTAGTAATCTTCACTTTGTTATTTGTGGGTTTTGAGTGTGTGTTATGGTTGACATTATGTGTTTTATGACTTTTTACATTTGATGCGATCGAAGTAGTTAGAATCTTAGGGTTTGCAGGTATGCCATATCATCTGATGTTGCCCCCGATGAAACCTAGAGTTTCGTCACACCCATCATCCCGATGAAACCTAGAGTTTCGTCACACCCATCATCACGACGAAACTTAATGATTCGTCACACACCTCTTCATGACGAAAGACAGTGTTTCGTCACCTACACCTTCACGACGAAACAACTTGAATTTATCATGTGGTTTATTGTCTGTCTGTGGGTTAGCATGTGTATGGAAATCTCATGAGTATGGAACTTGAACGATTTATTGCCTGCCTGCTAATGATGTGTAGGATATAGAATGAAACAGTATGATATATATATGACGTTGAACGAAACTGTGTGAATTGAGTAGTTGGATTATAAAAGCCAAATCTGTTACATGGTAATAATGTTAATCAGATGAGAACTTTGACATAACATGTATAGATAGACAGTACATCTGTGAACGTTGGTATGTGTCATAGAGATGGGATGTAGACTTGTTGGGAACAAAACACTTGTTATGTGACATTACGACAAACGTGATAGACTAATGGATTGCACAATTAACAGTCACGACTTGTATAAGCACATGCGCCTTACTTGTATGCTACCCGCGTAACGTGTATGTTGGATTTGTGATATATGTGAACAACGTGAACGTAAACTGATTTCGTGTATATGAACATCATAGGCTTTGACTGATTATGTGTGAACAAGTAACTAATCTTACCGAGCAAACCAAGGTGAGTTCACTGCTCTTTTTCCAAGCATTCATCCCAAGGAGGGATATCTGGTAATTGTTCCGGGGAGGAACGTCAGGTTATTGGGATGTTGGTTATTACACTCATTTCTATCATATAAGACCCCTTAAATCTACCGATAGTTGTCGCGGAGGCAACGAGGTTATTAGTTGATAGCGCTATTAGGTTTGGCGCCCTCACACCATACCGGGGAGGACGGGCGTGAACTAATTACCTTAAATCATGACCAATGTTTTGATAGAGACATTGGGGTTGGGCAAATAAATCTTGTAGCCATCTACGGTAATCGAGTTAATAACAACATCAAATCAAATATGTGAAACGTTTTAATCTGGTAACTGGTATCTAAACTCGCTAACAAACTTTGAACTCACCAGCATCGTCTGACACACTTGTCTGCATGCTTGCAGGTCTATAGGCTTATATCGTTTGGGACTTGCTGTCTGGGAGGCTGGAGTGGTCATGGGTCGAGATAAATGGAATCACAATACAAGCTTAATCGTTTATGTACACATGGTTTACGAAATACTTAACAAACGAGTTATGCTTCCGCTGTATTCAATGAATGATATGTAATGTTTGTAACACTTTACGTTAATGAATGAAAGTTTTCTTTAATTATATTTATGAGTTCAATGTGATTGGTGGCTTGGATCCTGGTACGTCACACGCCTCGCGGGGGTTTCCGCATGTGGTATTTTGGGGTGTGACAGTTTGGTATCAGAGCCACTGGTTATAGTGAACTTGGTTTTAAAACATTTTTTTTTATAAAACCAGACTATAACTGAACAAGTTCTGAACCCGACCATGACACTCAGCTCCAGACTGCAAGGTTCGTCTCTCGTTTACTCATTGTGCTGCATAACTAGTGAACACTTACATATGGTATTGCATATGATTGCACGTTCAGCACAACATTATAAATTCATTACTTGCATGTGTTATGTGGTTGGTAGTGTGGTGTTTCTTTAGACATTCATGACTCGCGTTTTGTGATGTTCTTTGCTTGCTACTCGAGCTTGAGGAACCATTTGACATGAGTTAGGAGGAACTGAGATGAGCGTGCAAATCACAATATTATTGTGGGTGCACACATAATAATAATGTGGGGTGCATGTGAGTCCCAGTGAGACTTAACAAGTGAAGAAGGGGTTCTGCTCTGTTATTTGATCGATGTGAAACGTAACAAGTCTATAGGAGTCATAGCAGTGATTGTCTCCTACTCGAGCGTGATCTTTTCACTCCTCTTTGAATCCTTTTCGAATCTTGATGCTATCGAGTATTATTTGAACACCCATCTGAATGCCTAGTGAACTGTGTAGAGTGTTAGGTGTCTGTACGAACATCCATGAGTTGGATGATGCAACATCGAATGATTGGTCTATACCTCCCTCACTTCTCTCTGTTTGCTGGAACTTAATGTATTGACGTCTTAGATCCCGAAGTGCTATCATTTCTGCAACACTCTCGTAACAAACCGTGTATTACTCAAGCAACTTGCAGCATCGATGGACAAAAAGATGAGAGTAGTACTTTACCGACTTCAGTATTTGGACGACCCTGATTACCAACAACGAGCATCAGCAATTTGGCGCCAATTAGATCCTTAACCTTAGTCAGCGGCTCATGGGAGCCAACTCTTACGAATCAATCGGGACATAAGCGATGACAATTGACCATAGTGCGAAAATGTGTAACGGCCGGCACAATGAGTAGCGCCTTAGGACGTGGCACGGAAATGTGACAAGATGGACTTTGTCGGTGAAAGATCGTATTGCATCGTTTCAAGCAACGACATTAGAAGCAACAGTCGCGGCAACATCAAGGTACTTGTAATCATAGCCTACAGTATGGAAATGAAGGTGCCTACGGCATGGTTTAGCCGTTGATAATTCAGGACAACAACCAAGGGGATGACGACAGTACTGGAAATTCTCGTAACGGAAACAACAACACTGGAAATGATGCTCGTGGATGGGCAGTTAGGATTGACGTAGGCGACGCCAGGCATAATAGCAACATAGTAGATAGTATGAGTAGTTAATCGCTTCGTCCTTGTCCTGCTTAACCCTGATGCTTCTTGAAATCGAACTTGTTGTGGACTCGGCCGATGGCACGTCAATTGAAGCCCCATATGTTCATTGGGATGCAAACTCGACCTTGGGGGACAAGTGTTCGACCTCGACCTTCCTTCTAATTTTTGTGGTGATTTCGATGCAGTAGTTAGTGTGGATTGGTTATCCAGATATCGCGCAGATATACCCGGTGGGGAGAAAAATTCTACATATCTCTCCCTAGTGGAGAGTCGTCGTCTGACCTAAAGTGTCAGAGTGGTGTAAAGGTTAGCATCATTTCGGTAATAGGGGCCCAGAAGTGTCTACGGAAGGATTACCCCGCTATGTTAGCACTCGTCACTGATGGTAACGCTAAGGGGAAAAGGATAGACCAACTTTTCATGATTTCTCCCTATGAATCAGGTTCACCTCCACATCCTCAGGTGGAATATCGGATCGGTATCATGTCAGAAGCAGCCCTGATTACTTATACTTCATACCGTCTTGCACCAGGAGGGTTGCAAGAACTGTCTAATCAACTACAGGAACTGTTGGACAGGAGTTTTGTTGAACCTAATTTTTCGCTTTGGGGAGCCCTAGTTATATCCGTAAAGATAAGCCTTTTCATACGTGTACTGATTATCGAGAACACAACAAAGTGACAGTCAAGAACCGTTTGCCTCGACCATGTATTGACAACCTGTCGACCAGCTGCGAGGGTCAAGCTTCCATTCGAGGATTGACTAATGAACAAACTATCATCAGATGGAAGTCCAAGGGGAGAATGTTCCTATAACGGCATATCGAACGCGATGCGGCCATTGCAACTTTGTATTTCATGACCTTTGTTGTCTTTTTGAATCATTTCCAGGAGAAAGGGACAGCATGGGCGACATTTGTATCTTATTATAGAGCTCCTGAGGGAGGAGCCACTCCGCGTGAAGTCTTGTTAAATGTAATTTCTGAATTCGAGGGGTACATTTTTGGTCAAGTAATCAACGAAGTGAGAAAACACAGGGATCTCGCTAAGATCCATTTTGTTAGAAACTGATCGACACCAAAGATTCCTTTGAGGATACAGCAATCTCTTGGTCTCACTAGATGCTATCGCAGATTCATCACGGGATTTTCGAAGATCGCGCAGTTTAAATCTCTTTGGCACAACAGGGTGCTGTGTTCGTGGAAGACAAAACAGGAGGACGTCTTTTCAGTGTTCGAATCCCAACTCTGCAATGCTTACACAACAATGCGAGAAAGTGATGACTTACGTAATGGAGTTACAAAGAGGAACTGCACGACACACAACCTGCGGTGGAAACCGTGGTCTCTGGATTTAAGTCGGAGGCATTACTTGGACGGTACCGAATGCACTACTTAGACCGATCACAAGGGCCTCCCGTGTACCTTTGTTTCAGAAGAGCTAAATCAGTTAGTAGCATCACCGGATGGAACTTTGGATGATTACAACTGTGAAACTTGGACGTGCACGAGCTTTACAACTTACTATTGACTCTAACCTACCTGATCAGACTCGCTCTGTTCAAATTGGAGAACTGAAGAAGGGGAAATTTTCAAGTTAAACCCATGTGGGGCATGGAGAAGCAACATTTGGCAGGTCGGACGATATTCGTTACCTCATGGAACGAATGTGGATCTCATTATACGAAAACTTTAGGGAATTTATCTTGAGCAAAGCGCACCGGCTTCGATATTCTAGTCGTCCGAATTTCGATGAGAGATATTAGAATCTATAAATCTTGCACTGGTAATCGGGCATGAAGGCACACCTAGCTATGCATGTGAATGATGTTTGACTTGTGGGAAAGTCAAGGGGAAGTATCGACAACCAGAATTATCCATATGGAAATGAGAACAGACTGCCATGGATTTTGTCGCTAGTCTACTTACAACTCAAAACGGAAACAATATCACATGGGTGACCGTTGATTGTCTCATGTAACCAGTACACCCTCTTGCAATCAAGGAAACTGACGAGTCTTCACAGCTTGTGGACATTCCTCTGAGAGAAGCGGCTATTTAGGCACGAGGTGCCAACTCCTGTATCTCTGATTTTGATCTATACTCGATTCATATCAGGCAATACGCAACACCTCTGGCTCACGTCTAGACATGAGCATTACCTGTCACCTTGGGGCAATTGGTCAGAGTAAACGAACCCCCCCATGACATTCGAAGACATATGTGGGACTGACGTAGTAAAATTGGAAGGACACTTACCTTTGGCTGAGTTCTACCGTATTCAGATAGCTCTGTTTGAGACATTGCATGGGCAGCAATGCTAATCTCCCTGTTGGATTAAGGTGGGTGACAACCTAATCACAGATCCAGGACTTGTACTCGAAACTCCGGGGAAGACGGTTTGCATCGGAAATTGTTTGACGGCAACACGTGACTATTAGGAAAGTTGATACGCTTAGGAAACAGTGGGAGTTCGCCGTAGGCGAACGTGTCATAATCGAAAGTCCCACCCTGGGAGGGTGCGGTACACTATAGACAACGTGGCAAGCTTAGTTTACGATGCGTTGGGATATCCGGATCTCTGTAACGAATCGGTGACATAGCTCACAAAGTCGAGTTAACTGACGAAATGGGATAACGTTCGCGATGATATATATGCCTCGAATTTAAGGCAGTGTTGTTCGATGAAACACTTGTGATACCTTTACCAGAGTCTAAGGTTATCTGACCAGCTATAATTATCAGGGAATCTGTCACACCCCGACCACGTAAAACAACAAATCGTGGCGGAAACGTCGGGGAGTGTTGTAACAGAATCATTGTTTCATAACACGTGGAAATTTGCGATTTTGTTTTATTGAAATATAAGAGTTACAATGTCTTAACAACAAAGAAGTATAGCTAAATTAACTAGTCTTGCATCTTTTATTGTTACTAAGGCTCGAGTCCGCCTAAGTGTATCTTGATCAATCCTATGCATCATTTCCTGAAACACATGTGAAAATAGGTACGCCAGCATAAAAATGCCTATGAGATACATTTGTTTTATTGATTTAAGATTCGTGACTTATAAGTTTAAGAAAATGTTTAACAAAAGTAGTCATGAACCTTGTAAAATGTTTTTGTTTTATAAATCATGTAAAAATCGATAAGGAAACAAATGATATAAAAGAAATATGTATGGTTAAATAAATAACCAAGTAAAATGAATTTGTATAAAATGTGTTGTTTGTAAAACAATGTTTTGTAAAGATATGTTAATTTGTGTAAAATTTAATATGTCAAAATTGAAATGGTTTAAGTAACGCTACGATATGTAATATCATACAAGAACTTATATATAGGAAGTACCAGCGGCGTATCCACCATGCTTGTATCATATTACACACGTCTCGTTGCTTAAATCACTTACCAAACAAACCACCAATGTAAAAATATTTATGTATAATCAAATGTCAAAATGTTTGTGTGAAAACCATGTTTAATGTCAAATGTAAATCATGAAATGTGTAAACAAATATCATGTATGATAAGCAAAAAGTGACTACTTAATCATATGTGAAAATGTACAAAACAAGGTATTTGAATAAATCAAAAGTTATGCTTTGTAAAATAATGCATGCTTTACTGATACAAATATCTATGCGGTATTGTGAAAATGCATACATTCAAGCCTTGAGACTGTGGCGATAAACCCTTAAACAAATTAAAGGTTTATCTAAGTTATGTGTATCGAATTCGGTCATTCCTTCCATCTAAACATACCTAGGATGTCAGGAACGGGAGTTGTCAATTCCTATGGTACCACTACCTACTAACGAACGGCGTAGCTAATGTTAATGAATGTATTTTGGTCCCATTTAAACAAACCAAATGTCATACCAAAATGTAAGCATGTGATGAAAAACAAATGTACTAAGTATGCAACAAATGAACATACATAGCATGAAATGAAATGTAAAATAATGTACTAAGTATGCACTAAATGGACATACATAGCATAAAATGAAATGTAAAACAAATGTACTAAGTATGCACTAAATGGACATACATAGCATGAAATGTAATGTAAAACGATGTACTAAATATGCACTAAATGGACATACATAGCATAAAATGAAATGTAAACAATGTACTAAGTATGCACTAAATGGACATACATAGCATCAAATGAAATGTAAAACAAATGTACTAAGTATACACTAAATGGACATACATAGCATGAAATGTAATGTAAAACGATGTACTAAGTATGCACTAAATGGACATACATAGCATAAAATGAAATGTAAACAATGTACTAAGTATGCACTAAATGGACATACATAGCATAAAATGAAATGTAAAACAATGTACTAAGAATGCACTAAATGGACATACATAGCTTAAAACATAATGAAATCATGTACTAATAGTGTACTAATGAACATAGCAAGTATATGATATATAAACATGAAAAACACGAAAGTAACAAGTAGGCACATGTGTTTCACCCCAAAACAGTTTGAAAACAGTAAAAGAGGGGTCTATGTACTCACTTGAGGGTGCTTAGAAGTCTTGAACAACAACCAAGCAAAGCTAGATGGGTCACGGAAATCAAACGACAACTAATATAGATAACTACGTTAATAACCGGACCTAAATCGGAAGATCGGATAGAATGAGGTTTCGTAAACCAAATGAGTATAGAAACTCATGTAATATGGTTTAAAAAAGCGTACATCCTAAAATGAAACCTATCCTAAGTGCTTACGACCCATCACGACCCGTTTAGGTAGCTTACGCTACTTTTACGTGTCGTTCGCGTAAAACACGTTTGGACCGCCTAACTAGTCTTATGACAAGTAATATATGCCTTAACATGTCTAATATTGTTGCCTAATCTCTTTAGATGTTAAAATTTAGGTTACATATGCTTAAAATGAATTTATGCGCAAAAAGGGCATTTTGGTCATTTTCCTAAGGCATATAAACTACCTATCATACAACTAACTAAACGTCGTGACCATAAGGTATAACCTCGGAAGGTTATTCCCTATACAACTATGGTCACCTAATGTGTTTGGTTGGGTCCTAATGATCGGTCAAACGGGTCGGGTTCGAAAGTCTAAGCGGTTGTTTAGACCGCTTACCTTTACGACCCTATATAAGCACTAAACCTAAAGTGACGAGTTAAACATGTTAAAACATGTTTAACGAGGTTTGAAAACAAGTTTGGTATCAAGACAAAGGGTCTTGATACCCAAAAGTAGTTTGGTTGCAAAATACGCGCTTAAACGTATTTTGACCGAAGCTATGACTCGTCACTACACCTAATCAACGTGGTAATCAGTAGGTATAATCTCTAGGGACTATAACCATCGTGATTACGCTCACGTTGCGAAGTTCAAACGAACTTCGTGTAGACCATAAATTGGTCAAAGCTGAAAGTCAAACACTGTTTGACTTTTGTGCTAAAAACGCATAAAAGAACGAAAGAGGACTTACAAATGGTCCAAGCAAGGTAATCTTGATCCAAATTGCTCAGGTATGAGGTGCCAAGCCCCAACTTAGAGCAAGAAGGATCAGATTTATGAGGAACAAGAATGGAGAGCATGGGTATATATAGGATTTCTAGGACCGTTAGGATCGTTCCTCAATTCTTGAGCTTTAATCTCAACCCTACACTTGCACCCATGGTTTTGCAAAACCACGGGCACCTAAAAATGGCCCCTAGTAAGTTAGAAAACCATTTGCAAATGCCCCAAACAGCTGGAACAGCTGGAAACAGGATGGAAATTGATTTTTGCAGGTCTGATTCTTTCACACGGGCCGCGTAAGAGTAAGGGGGGCTTTACGCGGGCCGCCTGAGCTTCTGATCAGCAAACTAGTTTCAGAAATTACAGAAATGGTCCCTGCATGCTTCTAAGGCCCTTTTTGATGCGTTTGAGGCCCGTTAAGCCATTTTCAAGGCTCTAAAATGATGCCTAAACATAAGGGACATGAAACATGCTCAAAAATATGTCGGATGTCGGTTCGTTTGGCCGTACGATCACGTTATTCGGTTAATTACGACGAAACACGAATGAACGCGAAAAACGATCCAAGTTACGCGACGAATGGATTTTTCTCATGCCAATCACTAAAATAAAATATTTTAATGATTACATAAATTTTTGGATGTCTGGATGTATTCAGAACGTAAGTTATGCGGGAAAATGCAAACTTGTGCACTTTTTGACGCTTTTAGTCCCTGAATGATCTAAAAGTTTATTTTAGCACACCGAACCACTCAAAGCCTATTTCTAAGCTTTATAAAGGATATTTAGGGTGTTTTTTACTTATGATCAAGTTCCGGAGTGTTCGTTACAGTACGAATCGACATACTTTCGCAGTTTGTCGAAATTAGTCCCTATAAGCGAATAAACTTGATTTCACCATACCAAACCTTCCAAAACTTATTTCTAAGTTATGTAAAGGTTATTTAAGGTATGTTAAGCCCATGTCACTGTTCCGGAGTGTTTGTTGCATTAAACTGATTACGTTTACGCATCAGTGCGTGTATAACTTTCCAGAAAGTGATTTAGAGCTCGAAATCGAACAAGGATTGATATGTGCAAATGATACACATATTTATACAAATCCCAAGTATGAAACATAATATTTCATTGATTTGGTATTTGTTTGATGGCCGTGGAGGCATAGGTGTCACAGAATCTATCGAAAACATGGACCAAGAAGTCAAGGTTCGTTAGCATAAGTTGTATGACAATCGTGAGAGTTCGTTGAAACTCAAGACGTGGACCGGAGTTCATGCAGGAACGTAAGGACCTGATAAAACTCTAATATCCTCAATTGTTCAGGTGGTTGAATCAACTGCTACTATCATTAGCGAATTTCGGGACGGAATTCCCTTTCAAGTTGGGGATGATGTGGTACCCGAGGAAAATCCACAGTCATCCTAGTCTAGCACTTTGCCGCTTTGTGTTACCTTTGAGTTACCGTGTCACTTTTGGTTTGCTTATCAAATTTCGGGACGAAATTTCTTTCAAGTTGGGGATGATGTGACAACCCGAACTTTCAAGGTTAGTAACGTTTAATCTTGTGATCCTAACTCCTCGTTATTCCTCCTTCATGTGTTACATGCTTCGAGCTAGGATAATTCTATTTAACGACTATGATAACCTTGTTAGATTTATACTTTAATATAATTGGGCCACATCCTTGTGTTTTGAATAAACGGTTGTTAGCGGGTTGCATCCCAAACCTTCGAAGCCCAAAGGAAACCTAATTGGACTAGAAGCCCAAACCGCCATCACCTTTACCCATTATGTTCTTGATTATGGCAGCCCAAGTGTATGGGCTTAAGCCCATTTCAGCTAGCATGTAACCGCCCCCCAAACCCTTATCATTTACAATGGACGTATTATATTCCTGATTAGTTTACAACTCAAAAAAAAAAACCCTACTCCTCTTTTGCTTCGCGACGGCAGACCTCGAGACTTTCCCTCTCCTCATTGGCGCAATTCAGTCAACATCTTAATCTAGTTGAGTTCTCGGTTAGTGTACAATTTATGTTACTAGACCTCATTCTTTGATAACATAGATCACATGATATTGTAACTGTTTGGTTAATTGTTTGGTGCATACGGTTTGGGTGTTGATAAACTGTTGATCCATGTTGCATGATATCACACAAGTTCATAATAGTTAACTGTTAGAAGCGTTATATGATATCGAATTATGATTTAGTGACCAGAAGTGATAGGGTTTGATTGTTTTCATATGATAATAAATTATGGATGATTAGTGTGTTAAACAACTAATGTAAATATAATAAATACAATCGGACATGTGATGAATTGGTCTGAATGTTATGCGAACTTGAATGTTTGATAATTATGATGATTAACTTGATGCGATCGAAGCAGTTAGAATCTTAGGGTTTGCAGGTATGCCATATCATCTGATGTTGCCCCCGACGAAACCTAGAGTTTCGTCACACCCATCATCCCGATGAAACCTAGAGTTTTGTCACACCCATCATCACGACGAAACTTAATGATTCGTCACACACCTCTTCATGACGAAAGACAGTGTTTCGTCACCTACACCTTCACGACAAAACAACTTGAATTTATCATGTGGTTTATTTTCTGTCTGTGGGTTTGCATGTGTATGGAAATCTCATGAGTATGGAACTTGAACGATTTATTGCCTGCCTGCTAATGATGTGTAGGATATAGAATGAAACAGTATGATATATATATGACGTTGAACGAAACTGTGTGAATTGAGTAGTTGGATTATAAAAGCCAAATCTGTTACATGGTAATAATGTTAATCAGATGAGAACTTTGACATAACATGTATAGATAGACAGTACATCTGTTAACGTTGGTATGTGTCATAGACATGGGATGTAGACTTGTTGGGAACAAAACACTTGTTATGTGACATTACGACAAACGTGATAGACTAATGGATTGCACGATTAACAGTCACGACTTGTATAAGCACATGCGCCTTACTTGTATGCTACTCGCGTAACGTGTATGTTGGATTTGTGATATATGTGAACAACGTGAACGTAAACTGATTTCGTGTATATGAACATCATAGGCTTTGACTGATTATGTGTGAACAATTAACTAATCTTACCGAGCAAACCAAGGTGAGTTCACTGCTCTTTTTCCAAGCATGCAATCCAGGGAGGGATATATGGTAATTGTTCCGGGGATGAACATCGGGTTATTGGGATGTTGGTTATTATACTCATTTCTATCATATAAGACCCCTTACATCTACCGATAGTTACCGGGGAGGCAACGAGGTTATTAGTTGATAGCGCTATTAAGTTTGGCACCCTCACACCGTACCGGGGAGGACGGGCCTGAACTAATTACCTTAAATCATGACCAATGTTTTGATAGAGACATTGGGGTTGGGTAAATAAATCTTGTAGCCATCTGCGGTAATCGAGTTAATAACAACATCAAATCAAATCAAATCTGTGAAACGTTTTAATCTGGTAACTGGTATCTAAAGACGTAACAAACTTTGAACTCACCAGCGTCGTCTGATACACTTGTCTGCATGCTTGCAGGTCTATAGGCTTATATCGTTTGGGACTTGCTGTCTGAGAGGCTGGAGTGGTCATGGGTCGAGATAAATGAAATCACAATACAAGCTTAATGGTTTATGTACACATGGTTTACGAAATACTTAACAAACGAGTTATGCTTCCGCTGTATTCAGTGAATGATATGTAATGTTTGTAACACTTTACGTTAATGAATGAAAGTTTTCTTTAATTATATTTATGAGTTCAATGTGATTGGTGGCTTGGATCCTGGTATGTCACACGCCTCGCGGGGGTTTCCGCATGTGATATTTTAGGGGTGTGACACGGATTCTGTTTCGTTTACATTGTTGTATTTTATTTATTAGTTTCGTTACTCTTTGGTACGGATTTCTGTTCTTGTCATCATAGTATTTTTTTTTTCAAATCCGTTACTTTGTAGTGCGAATGTTTTCGTTAGATGTTTATGTTTCGTATCATTATATGACTAGTATATATTGTAGCATGCAATAGACCTCAGATTATGTGCTCATTATTGCATGTTCCCCTTTAGACTTATGTCAAAGATACATTTATTTATGTTACGGCTTTGTACTCTGTCACCAGAGCAATTATATGTTAAGTTTTGTCGTTGGGGCGTAAACGACATGACACTCATCGTGACGGTGCGTAACTAAAGTTCACGGCGTCTCTAGTATGTGCTTGTGTAGCACCTGGCCCCTAGAGGCGAATAGACCGATCTTAGCTCTGACTCCTGACTCTTGTTGAGATGGAATAATGTGTTTACACCTACACGCACCGTCTCGGTACATGGACTATAGTTGTGTACCCCTCTGTTTAGGCTCGTGGGTGCTTCTATATTACATGACTTGTTTTACTGTTATATGTTATCACATATGTCTTGTCTCTGTTATGATATGTTTATATGTATCTGATTATGTTCAGTATCTATTATCTGCTTAGTATAATTTTTGGGATTTAAGCTATATAAGTATTGGTCTTAGTACCATTGTTTAGAACTTTTAGTGATAATACCGTCCATTTTGCTCTTCGTATGCCTGCCACTACTTTACTTTTGATTTCTCCGTTACTGAACAACTGTTTGGCTCAGCCGTATTTCTTTCTTGTGTTTGTCTTATGTGATTACAGGTAATCAGGGAAAATGAGGATGAGTGAGAGGTTTATGAAGTTCAAGTTTTTAAAAGCTTTTCGTTATTTTATTTCAGTAATTGAATAATATAAGACGTTGGCATTCTGGTTGATTTGAGACTTTGTTTCATGGATTCTATCTTTTATTGAAACTTGTTGGTTTTTGATATTTGTAATAGTGACATGCCAGCCTGTTACGGGTTGGGATGTTACAGACTACGTCATCCTCTCCTCTACCCACTTCCAATGTCGAATAAAGATAAATAGGAAAAGTTTGAGTTCTAATGCTTGTACTAATACAAAATTTATTTTATTTTATTTGGAAATAAAATTTTATATATATATAAGATAGATGCTATATAGATAATTTTTTTATACTAAATATATTTAATACTCAATAAAAGCTGCACTTTATACCTTCGCAGCTATGAAACCTTTGTTGAAACCTAATAAAACTTTGTATACCATATCTTTTGATATGTGAAGCCTTTGTTAGCATGAAAGCTGCACTTCTTTGATGGTAAATAACTAATTATAAATTCAAATTGTTAAAAATAGTTTTATATATAAATGATTGATGCAAATTCAGTCTGCACAAAATTTTGGATACGTTTTGGTGTTATAATTTAATCATTTGTTTTTTGAATTGTTAAAAGCGTTCTTTTATGGAATGTAATGAAATTTGAATTCGCGCAAGAATTGAAATGAATATAGGTGTGTTCGTTTCACACAATTGAATGAAATTTGAATGGAACTAGAATGTAGATTTTGGTCCTTATGTTATTTTTCAATTTCCATTTCTTCTTTTGTCACACAATTGAATGAAATCTGAATGGAACTAGAATGTAGATTTTTTCCTTATGTTATTTTTTAATTTCCATTTCTTCTTTTGTTGAAACAAACAAGATACATAAGGATTGAAACGTGCATTCCAATTCCATCCGGATTACATTCCATTCTAATAAATGAACTCTACCTAAACTTTTACAAAATAAAAGGGTTGGTTGTTTTTTCTTTTTGAACGGCCAACGAATCATTTAAATGGGCTACTGCCGAAATTCACTACATCAGGATTCAATCGTCTTCCGAACCGGGGAAAACCCTCACCTATGGCCGAAGCCCGTGAACACTCGCCCGAAGACACGACAGTGCGGAGAGGTAAAACTCGCTCAGTTCAAGGATCGAACTATTCGATCGCCGCATCCTCGTCTAGTCTCCCATCATCACCAGGTGACTCAGAAACTAAATGCTGATGGCATGAATTGAACCTGAGTCACTTGGAACACCAGGTCTCTCCCTTACTACTCCACCATTAATTCATTGGCAGGGTTGGTTGTATTTATTTAAAAATTTAAGAGAGTACAATCAAGGAAAAACTAGGGGTGCAAACGAGCCGAGCTGAGCCCGAACTCGACCAGGCTCGAGCTCGAGCTCGTTTAACATATAAAAGCTCGTTTAACATATAAAAGCTCGAGCTCGGCTCGATTCGAGCTTTATTTCTGAAGCTCGAGCTCGGCTCGAAGGTAATTTTTCAAGCTCGAGCTCCGCTCGGGCTCGACTCGTTTAGTATTTTTTAATTAATTTATATTAATTATAATTATTATTATAAATATAATTTAGTTATTTTTTTATATTTATATAAATGGTAATTATTATTATATAAATATATGTTTAATATATTAATAAAAAATATATAAATAGAAAGCTCGATTAGGCTCGCGAGCCGGCTCGAGCTCGATAGGCGAAGCTCGGGCTCGGGCTCGTTTACTAAACGAGCTTGTTTTTAGGCTCGGGCTCGAGCTCGAGCTCGTTTAAGCTCGGCTCGTTCGAGCTTTTTTTCGACCGAGCTCGAGAAGCTCGCGAGTAGCTCGGCTCGTTTGCACCCCTAGGAAAAACAAAAGAAAAAGAAGTGCATTTAACAACACTCATTTTTCGGGCTTTCTAGATGTTTCGGTTTCAACGTTTACACCTTTCCTTTTTTAATTTTTTTGACTAGAATATTTGTACACGCTTCCAGCTTACTTCTAGACGTTTCCCTATGTATTGTAAATTATAAGTACATTTTAGACGTCTCCGTGTTATTTTCTTCCTTTGTCATTTTCTTCTCCCTTTCAATTTTCTCCGCTGAGCGTAGGAGTCACACAGCACAAGTGGATTTGACCAGTATTAGTTTCATCTTTCATGCAATTCTTAAGAGTTTTTACAGTAACTTTAAAGTTAGATTTAATAAATTTAATCCTTCTGTATTTTCTAACTCTTTACAATATTCACAAAAAATGTTTAAAGAATCATATTAATATGTAATTAATTTATTATTTATGGTATAGTTATGAACAATTTTATATAATAAGTTTCATTTTGTGAAAACAAGGACTTTAGAATACATAGACTCCGATTGCAGACCAATTAGAAAATCTGGGTGGGTTACAAGCGTCCACAATGTTTGAATCCCACCTGTGAATTTTCGCCATTCCTTTTCCATGAAGAACATGTCAACATATTTTGTTATGGGTCATCTTAATATATTCCAGGAAGAATATTCCAATATATAACTTCGTCGATGATCTTCTTATAAATTTAAAGTCATTATCCAGTTATGGGTCATCTCTTTCAATTTCTCCTCCCAATTGTACCACATCTATCATTATGTTTGTGGCCACCAGCAATGAATCGGAACCCTCACAACTTTGTCGTCACTTCAAATTCCACGAAATTCAATCAGCAACACAAAACTTTGACGAATCATTAGTAATCGGGCAAGGTGGTTTTGGGAAAGTGTATAGAGGTAACATCAACAACAGATCAAGCCTAGTTGCTGAAGCCATGAAACGACTGGATAGCATGTCTAATCAAGGGGCATCTGAGTTCTGGGCTGAAGTTGAAATGCTTTCAAAGTTGCGGCATTGTCATCTAGTGTCTTTGATTGGTTATTGTAATCACCAAAGAGAGATGATCCTCGTATACGAATATATGCCCCGTGGAACACTTGCTGATCATCTCCATAAACTTGGTACGCCTCTTTCTTGGATTCAGCGACTCAAGATTTGCATAGGTGCAGCTCGAGGGTTAGACTACCTCCACACAGGTACGGGTATTGAAGTTGGTATTATACACCGAGATGTAAAGAGCTCCAACATATTGTTAGATGAAAGCTGGGAAGCTAAAGTTTCAGACTTCGGGTTGTCTAAAATAAGCAAAAGAAATCAGCCATCAACTTATGTCAGCACACTTGTTAAAGGCACTTTTGGATATATGGATCCCAATTATTTCGTCACCGGAAAGCCGACGATGAAGTCTGATGTATATGCTTTTGGGGTGGTGATGTTAGAAGTGTTGTGTCGGAAAAGGGCTGTGGATAACAATCTTGATTGGGGAATAGCAACATGGGCGCTAGACTCCATCAAAGAAGGTCGTTTGAAGGATATATAGTTGATTCTGACATAAGAGATGAAATTTTCTCAAAATGTTTGAAACAATTTGGTCGGATAGCAGAAAGATGTTTGGAGAACCATCCAAAGAACCGTCCTACGATGACTGATGTTGTCCTTAGTCTTGAACATTTACTGACTTTGCAAGAGAAAAGCAATAATTTGTTGCAAACTTCCGGCAAGACAATATTTGGTAGAATGGCTGATATATTTTCTTTCAATGACAATGGTCAAAAGTCAGGTATACGGTATTCTCATCTATGTTGATTCATTGCATTCATATTAATATTAACATAAACAAAACAAACTCCTGCTAGAAATGTTCCACCGTTAACCTTTTTTGACCCATTCAACCAGCTGCTGCCGACCTGAATCCAGCTCCTGACCCATGACCTGTGTGACCCGCGAACAAACCGATTAACCCAACACCCTTTATGTGTTTCTTTATCGGTGGTATGCTTCACCTTGTTCATCTAGTATCTTGCTAGTTTTTTGGGTAAATTTAAAAAAAAAAGGTAATGATAATGTACTGAAATGTCTTACAGGTTTGGAGGTGGTATTAGTCATACCCAAGAAGAAG
>JARYGA010021874.1:0-27861 GCA_030545235.1 Helianthus tuberosus
TTTAGGCGTTTCATGCAATTTTTTTCCCAATTAGGTGTTGTTGGAAAACTTATTTACCAAAATGGGTACTTTGAAAAATATTTACCAAAATGGGTATTTAAGAAAACTTACTATTTCTCACTCCTATTTTTATTAGATTGAAATAATTTCATTGTAAAAGTATATTATTTAATTTATCACGAGTTAAAAGAAAAAAAAATAAACTTTAAATACACAGATATGTTGTTTTAATAAATTTATTAATTGGAAACCTTATAAACTGTTTTTTCTCGTATATATAAGTTTAAAACAATTTACGGTTAATATTAAATTTCGTTACATATCATGCATATTTCGTAGTTATACCTCATTATTTTGCGAAACACTTGTTTTGTGGAATGAAATCTACTTTGGTTGTATTTTGATTGATATTGTAGGTGCGGAGCGCTTGCTAAGCACGACATAGGAGTTGGAAGGATTTTTGAAGGCAAATGTTTCAAGACGAGAACGAAAACGAGCTGAAGGGATCATGAAATTTTCATATTAGTACATGGGCCAGATTAAAGTAATTACAAAATTATTATATGGGCTCATATTTAATCAAGTGGGCCAAAACTTAAGGTGCCCAATGATAAGATTTGAAAAGAAAGCAAAAGATATGAGGATAAAAATCTCTTCATCAACAAACTGGAGGATAATTTGCAAAAAAAAAAAAAAAAGGCTGGACGGCTGCAAATTCGAGTTGAGTTCGAGAGAAGCAACAAATCAGATTTTGGGAAGTGATTTTGGTTTGTTAGTTTATGCTTTGTCTTGTATCTGACTTGATTGTTTTAGCCACCATGTCCGGCTAGACTTTAATAGTTTCGACATCAGGGTTTATTTTCTTTGATTTGGTTCTTAAACTTATGTGAAACGATCACGTTTGATTCAATTATTTTAGTGGTTTGTTTATATGATTCTTGTTTTTACTACGGATTCGATCCGGAAAATATTATATTGTTAATAAACCTGATCAACTTATTAATTTTTCTAATAAAGTTCAATCAATTTTTAGAACTCTAATAAAGTTTTAATTTTTGAGACAAGGAACAAATAATATTTTGAGTTTGTCTATGAACCCAAAATTATTATAGAATTATATAATATAATTAAACACTCCGAATGGCGTGAGTATTTGATTGTAATTGATACTTCTATCCCGCAACCCGCATGCTAGAATCCGAACGGCGTGAGTTTAGAGTAGCGGGTTGGCTCTAATCAACGAACGGCGTTTGGTTAGACATTAAATAGAGTGGAGGTCCGAACTGCGTGACATCTAGTGTCGATACAAACTATTATTTGAAAAGGATCATTGCACCGTGACCGTTAATGATCGTAAGTCGAACCGAATCAAGAAATTGTCCTGGTGTTGAAATTAGTTTTTAACATCTGAATTTTCCAACCACTTTAATTTGCTTTTCTTTTTAATCTGAAAATTATAAATTGTTTTCATATTTTATTTAAACTTAAAAATCCCCCTTTCAAAACAACCGTATTTGTGTCTAAAACGTTTTGCCATAATTCGTTAATCTGTATCGCTGTGGACACGAACCTGACTTCCATTCATACTACTTTTAGTGTGTCTAAGTAGGTTTATTTTATATTTATTTGCTGGATTCGACACCCAACATAGATTCCCATCCATGTGATGAACCAGATACACTTTGTCATGTTGAGTTCTTGGGTGATGATAATACACTCTATAATGATCTACAATGAATATATATAAGAGATTAGGTTGAAGTTCATACACCTTTAATCACTATTGTATTAATGGGTTCATAAAATTATCAAACAACATACAATTTAAAATTACTCTACAAAATCATTTGTACTATAAGTGTATCTTGTAGAGTAATTTTGATTTTGTATAGTAATTATCAAAATTACTTTACAAGTTTATCAAATTTACTCTGTATCAAAATTACTCTACAAGTGTATCAAAATTACTCTGCAAGTTTATCAAACAACATACAATTCAAAATTACTCTACAAATAATTTGTAGAGTAATTATGATACTCTACAAAATTATCTTACAAGATCAAAATTACCATACAAGATCATTTGTAGAGTAATTATGATACTCTACAAAATTACTTTATAAGATCAAAATTACCCTACAAGAACATTTTACAAATTACTCTACAATATTAAAATTACCCTACAAGATCATTTGTAGAGTAATTTTGATAATTAATCTACGAGTAAATAATTATAAAAATGTCACCACGTTTTTTTTTGTCTTTCGTACGTTTTGTATGATAAGACACTTTATACGTGAACTTAACTCTATTAGTGGGGTAGGGGCGCTCCACTAGTGATGAAGTTCCATCACTCACAACATCCAATCAAGTTCCGTCACATCATCGAGCTTTATTCCATCACTAGTGATGAATTTTAGTAGAAATGCTCATCACTCACCAAACATCTACCACACAAACATCATTCATCAATCAAGTTTCCACGATTGAAGACCACCACACGTGGTGAATGGTAGCGGCGGTGGTGTATCACGCCATTTAACGCGTTGCCAAATCTCCACCAGGGGGCGCCCCGTCTACCCTTTTAAATATACTAAGGGGGGACGGGACGCCCCGTTATGGGCTCAGGATCACGCGTCGAAGCCAATGAAACACCGCAGCCACTTAATATTATAATGCTCATCATATATTTAGATGTCAGTCTTAAAGTCTTAGGGAAAGTATTATTTAATTAAATTAACCTACTTATCTCCTTATATGTTCCTACACTTACCAAGAATTTCATGTTTTCACGAGCTTTGATAACTTTTAAAAAATGTTTCTAAGATATGAGAACTCTATATTTCTTACAATCTGTGGATTTCAAAGTCAAAATTTCATTTTAAATGCTTCTTTTATTAAGGTTGAGTTTTGAGTAATAAAAACCATGACATGCAATTTTAGCAATATGCGAGTTAAAACACGTACCAAGTACCCGACTATACTAGTTAGCAGGCCCATCATATTAAGTATGAACAATCATCTTGTAAAAACTTGACTAAGGCAGTAAACAGTTGCTACAGCAATGACTAGGCAGTAAAGAAAAAAACTTGACTAAGGAGTTTCAGTTCCTGCCTAACAGGATTTCTTCAGCCTACAAAAAAAAATGAGAAAAAAAAAATTAATATTTATTTTCAAAATAAAGCAGAGCTTAATTTATTTTTACTTACCGTTGTGAGAATGGTATCACCGTCAACAAGATCGGTTTCTCCTAACGGTACATCTTCGGATATGATATTGC
This sequence comes from Helianthus tuberosus, assembly GCA_030545235.1. Lineage (NCBI taxonomy): Eukaryota > Viridiplantae > Streptophyta > Magnoliopsida > Asterales > Asteraceae > Helianthus > Helianthus tuberosus. Next base: position 3,281 of record JARYGA010021874.1, read on the forward strand.
CACCTTCCTAAAATATATTAATTACACAAACAAAACTTAGCAGCGTCTAACAAACAAAACTTAAAAAGTGTTTGAAATAAGAAAAATGTTAACCTTCTGAAATTCCAAACGCACACCATCATGAACACCAGCAGCGGCTAACAAAAAGGTTGTAAACATACCCAATGTATGCACGTTCGGCAGATAATATTCGCCGATAAACCTGAAAACAAAAAACGGTACTTAAAGAGCTAAACGAAACAGATTTTAAGATATATATATAGTCTTAACATACCTGATTTCCGCGAGGTCGTTCAAAAACTTAAAGAACAACATAACGTTGTTCTGAGTCTTAAGCGGAGGGCGTAGAAAATCTCCGCTCGGTCCTCTCCTGACCTCAACAAAAAGTTTTGGGATCCCGGCATTAACTTGAAAGTGTGTTGTGCAAATGTTTCCCAGCTAGAAATTGAAAAAATAAATAAAATAAAAATAAAAATAATAATATCTAATCTAATTATCAAAATAATTTAAAAGCAATTAAATCTCGTAATTTCGTATTTATCTTCATATATCTCCATAGTTACTTCATAGTTCACTAGCTTACAAACCCGCGTATTACACGAGTTAAATATCGCAAAAAATGTAAATCATAAGCGCGTATATAATCATTATCGGTGAAATGACCTGGACCTGAATAATCCAGACCCGAAAACCGAAGAACCCGACCCAAACTAACTCAGACCTAGATAACCCAGACCCGACCAATCCGAACTTTAAATAGATCAGTTATCAGGCCCGTATATAATCATTATCGGTGAAATGACCTGGACCTGAATAATCCAGACCCGAAAACCGAAGAACCCGACCCAAACTAAGCGCGTATATAATCATTATCGGTGAAATGACCTGGACCTGAATAATCCAGACCCGAAAACCGAAGAACCCGACCCAAACTAACTCGGACCTAGATAACCCAGACCCGACCAATCCGAACTTTAAATAGATCAGTTATCAGGCCAACTTTTCAAGTCAAAACCCAAACAATTTGAACCGAGCAACTGAAACCCGAAAAAATCCAGAAGAACACCACTAATAGCTACCCCGAACATAGATCTAAATCTAATACATTTTTTTCTTTTTAATTTGGATAACTATTTCTAGCTTTTTTTTTCTTATCGGCCACATATGTATTCCACACATCTTTTTTTATATATTTTTTTTACAAACTAATTAACAAATCATATATATCCTTTAAAATTGGTGTTATTATTATTATTATGTTTATTATTATTTCAAATAAAATCTTTAAATCCCATTTATCATAACTTCCTATTTTAGTGGATACGTATACATTAATGATATATACACATCGAAAGAGATATATAGTTAAATTTGTTGATAATCATGTATATTTAATTATAGAAAAACTATTAAAATAAAATATAAATAAGATTTTTAGGTTGAAAGAGAGAATGCCATATTATTAATTTAGTTGTGCAAGACGGTTTAAAAAATAAATTTGTAGCGGATTTTATTATAGCTTTTAGAGCTATGCTTCAAGATTATTGAAGAGGAGTATAAAAATTTTGACATTTTGGCATGGTGGAAGTCTAAAGAATCGGAATTCCCGATTCTAGCCACCATGGCTCGTGATTACTAACGGTCCAAGCTTCCACGGTAGCTTTGGAAATTGTTTTTTCTCTTAGTGGTAGGGTATTATCGATTAGAAGAACAAGATTAACCCCGGAGTCGCTAGAGATGGCAATTTGCCTTAAATATCACTTGGACGGCGTTGATCGTGTTCAACATAAGTCGAGTCTCGAAGACAAGGTGGAGTTGGAGCACAAGATTATTGAAGAAGAGGAGGAAGAGGAAGACGAGGTAGAGACCAATGATTCCGAAGACGATTGTACCGAAGTGCCCGCACCAAAGCGTAGCGCAAGTGAAAGTGTCGCACCGTCCTCAAGCAAATGAGCAAAAAAATAAATTTGAGGAACCGATTCTGATCAGTCCCGAAGGAACCGATTCTGTTACAAAACAAATGCGAACCAATTATGATGAGTCCCGAAGGAACCGATTTTGTACTACTTAAACGATTATAAATGCGAATTTTTTTTTTAACTTGTTACTAAAACAAAACAAACTTTTATTTCACAAACGAAACGGTTACATTGATCATAAAGTTAAACCAACAAACATCACACATAAAACATAACACATCAAACATAAGTAAACAAACGGATCCACCAAACTACACATTAGAAGAACCGGATCTTTCGCCCTTTTCTTCCTTTTTTGCCTTTGTCGCCGGGCAATGTTTGTCGGTATGCTTCTTGAGGGTGGAGTTGGCTGCCGCCTTCATGAACTTCCCACAATTCTTGCGGGGTTACGTTTGGTTTCTAAAACCAAAACAACTCCTTCTTCCGATGCCATATGTTCTTGTTCTTTCAATGTGTTTAGACTTAGAGAAGAAGATGGATTGAATTTGAATGAAATGACCTGAAATCGATTTTTATATTTAAAAATCGGTTCCTAACGGTACAAAAGTTAAAAAAAAAAAGCCAGCTTTATCGAGTGAAACTCAGAGGAACCGGTTCCGAACAGTGTGTAAGCAGCTTTTTATTGAAAAACTCAAAGTAACCGGTTCCAAATAGTACCCGTACCCGGTTCCAAACAGTACCCGTACCCGGTTCCATTGTACCCGAAACCGGTTACGCCGGTTCTAAATATATTGACGTGTACCTGGGTTGTACCCGGAACCGGTTTCACAGAGAACCCGGTTCCACTCACTTGTATCCATACCCGGTTTCGGGTTAGAACCGGTTTCAGGTTTTAAGAATACCCGATTATGCCCATCTCTAATTATGGTTATGATTCTTCTATCTTAACTCATCATATATTTAGATGTCAGTCTTAAAGTCTTAGGGAAAGTATTATTTAATTAAATTAACCTACTTATCTCCTTATATGTTCCTACACTTACCAAGAATTTCATGTTTTCACGAGCTTTGATAACTTTTAAAAAATGTTTCTAAGATATGAGAACTCTATATTTCTTACAATCTGTGGATTTCAAAGTCAAAATTTCATTTTAAATGCTTCTTTTAAGGTTGAGTTTTGAGTAATAAAAACCATGACATGCAATTTTAGTAATATGCGAGTTAAAACACGTACTAAGTACCCGACTATACTAGTTAGCAGGCCCATCACATTTCTTAGCCTACCAGCCCAAAACAACCCACAACACGATTCTTTTATTGTGGCATAACAATCTTAATTAAATTGTTTCTTATAAGATTAGGTAAGTAATTATTAGTTAGTTATTATTCAAATAAATAATACTAAATTTGATTTCAAGGTTCGTTTCTTTATATTTAATATCTACACTTGATTTGATTATATTTAGGTCGGGAACTTTACTGCCTCGAGCATGGCATTCAGGTTACTTATTCTCTTTTGCGCTTTAAACGTACTACTCTTTTTTATACATGAGATGTCTAATTGCTATTGATTGACCTTTTTAGTTACCCTGCACTGCATATTTGAATGGTTTGTTTGTAGTGTTGATTTGTTGATTTTCTCATTGTTCTATATTTAAGTACATTAGTTTAGTTTGCAATTACTTTTAACTAAATAGTAAATACGAATATTATTTGAACTCAGTATTTTTAGAAAATACTATTCAAAAACTGGAATAGTCCAATTCGTGAATGGTAATACAATGTAAATTGAGTACCTCATCCTTTGTATTGTCTTTTGCTTTTATCCTTCAACTAAATATTATTTTTTTTGAAAGTAGAACATCAAACACAAACAAGAAAAGGCTCTCCAAGGCGGAGAGACCCACTCGAAAATTACATCACATCAATACAAAAAGAATTCCAACAATTCCAATCTACCTTACCCCCTTTAAACCGACTCCTATACCACAGATAGCCCAAGGCTTTAATATCTGACACTATCTTCGAAACCTTGACATCCTTATTGTTAAATTGTTTCTCGTTTCTAGATTTCCAAAGGCACCAACATGTCAAGACCATCACCCCATAAATGACTTGTTTCCTAGTGCATGGACCATCCACCTGTTTAGCCATGTCAATGACATCACAAAAAGAGAACATGAAACCTTTTGGAATGTTGCACCAGGAACAAACGGCCTCCCATACACCATGCGCTATAATACAAGCCGTGAAAAGGTGTTCCGTAGTCTCTTCCGTATCGCCGCACATAACACAAGAGCTGTCACCGAATATGATATTCCTCTTAGTAAGAGCCACCTTAGTCGGAATTCTATCCAAATTCGCCCTCCACATAAACAAATTGCACTTGTTAGGAATCCACGTACACCACTTAAAGACATTAACATTGTTCCTCGGCACCTCCTCTAACAACCAATTCTTCGTCTCTTTTACCGAAAACTCCACAGCCCCTTCTTTGTTCCAAACCCATTCGTCCATTTTGTTTGAAGTCCGGACTGCAGCTAAAAGTCGATGGCATTCCAACAGCTCAAGAACTTCAGTTTCCGAAGAAGGATAATCGGTCCAATTCCATCTTATCAGCCCGACCTCCGAATCACCTTCTAACCGATCCTGCACAGTGCACCATTTGTCCGCATCTAACCGAAAAATGCTGGGAAATAAATTCCGCAAAGGAACATCTTCTGTACCCCTACCAACTACCCCTCGGATCATATTAACAAACTGTTTGCCATGAACTTTAAGTCGAAAACCAAGTTTTACTACTTTGGCCCATGTACCACATATTCTAGAGTTGACTGGAAAAGCGTCCCATTTTCTCCTCGTAATATGGATTGCGTCAATCATTTTCCGCCAAAGCGCATTGCTCTCTACTTTATATCTCCATAGCCACTTTAGAAGCAAAGCGTTATTCACCACCTCTAGCTTACTTATCCCCAAACCACCGTCCTCCTTAGATTTAGTAACATCCCACGCCACCCAGTGAGTCTTCCTAACCTCATCGCTACCACCCCAAAGAAATCTCTTCATAATTCCTTCAAGTTTATTCACCACTACCAAAGGCGCCTTATATAATGAAAAATAATAAGCTGGAAGGCTTTCCAATACCGATTTTATCAAGATGGACTCTACCTCCCATCGACAAAGAATTAGCCCTCCACTTAGATAATCGGTTTTTGAACACCTTGATGACCGGCTCCCAGTTACTAATCCGTTAGGGTTGTGTTTTTCTTCAGCAAAGGATGTTGCGTATGAGCAGAGGTGAGAAACATTGCAAGTTTTTAAATTTAATCTATTTTAATTTTTACAGTTCCTTCAATGTTTTGAAATTTAAGGCATAATTTTTGAGCTATGTGTGAATATATATGAGAGTGTAAGCTGTTGGGATTTTTAACTACCTTTATATGAACCAAACTTGTTTCATGATCTTATTACTAGTTTTGTTTTAAAATGCAAACCTTGTGAACCAAACTTATTTCATGATCTTGCTCGAGGTACAAGTATAACCAATGATTTAAAAACTCTGACTGTCAAACCGGTCGTACTAGTTAAGTATGAACAATCATCTTGTAAAAACTCGACTAAGGCAAAGAACAGTTGCTATGCAGTAAAGAAAAAAACTTGACTAAGGAGTTTCAGTTCCTGTGGAACAGGATTACTTCAGCCTACAAAAAAAAAAAATGAGAGAAAAAAATTAATATTTATTTTCAAAATAAAGTAGAGCTTAATTTATTTCTACTTACCGTAGTGAGAATGGTATCACCGTCAACAAGATCGGTTTCTCCTAACGGTACATCTTCAGATATGAAATTGCCACCTTCCTAAAATATATTAATTACACAAACAAAACTTAGCAGCGTCTAACAAACAAAACTTAAAAGTGATTGAAATAAAAAAAAAAATTAACCTTTTGAAATTCCAAATGCACACCATCAGTAACACTATCAGCGGCTAACAAATGGGGTGTAAACATACCCAATGTATGCATGTTCGGCACATAATATTCGCCGAGAAACCTGAAAACAAAAAACGGTACTTAAAGAGCTAAACGAAACAGATTTTAAGATATATATAGTCTTAACATACCAGATTTCCCCGAGGTAGTTCAAAAATTTAAAGAACAACATAATGTTGTTCTGAGTCTTAAGCGGAGGGCGTAGAAAACCTCCGGTCGGTCCTCTCATGACCTCAACAAAAAGCTTTGGGATCCCGGCATTAACTTCAAAGTGTGTTGTCAAAATATTTCCCAGCTAGAAATTGAAAAAATAAATAAAATAATAAAATAAATAAAACAAAAAGCTTACGCAGGCTTTTCATGTTATGATTGATCCAAACTCTAACAAACACATTACGAATACACACTGTGTTCAAGCTTTCAGTTACCTTACATCTATGAAATCGTTCAAAAACAGAACGTAACTGTAAATAAAGGACTACAAAACCTAGGTTAAAAAAAGAGGAAAAAGTATGTAGTGTGTGTGTGTGTGTGTGAACTGAATTAACTGATTAGTGTAATTGTACCAGAATTTGCTAAAATTTCACAATACCAACAAGAAGTGGCCTTTGGTAAGTCTAACACCCATATGCAAAATGTCATCAAACACGCATAAATCTTACTAATATAATAAAAGAAACCGGTTGTTGGACACGTGGCAGTACCTCGGTGAGCCTAGCATTATTTTTTTCCCGCTCAATTGATAAACACTACGATCGGATAAACACGGTGATCCATTTTTTAATTCCTGACCCGATTTTATAATAAAACGGACCCATTACAAGCTTCATTCTGAAACCCTAGAGCCATCACCGTAGATTCGTATGTGCTTTCATCTCGAATCTCTCTTACCTAAAATCCTAATGAAGGCTTCTCTTCTTGGGTCCTGATTTTTTTGGTATTACAAAGTCATTGATATGAAGATTTGCAGGTGGTGAACCCTAAACTGTTCCTTCATTTGCGATGCCTGTGTCACCACCTCCTCCTTGACAAGTGAATCCTAAAATGATCCCCTAAACCCTCTCATCCAGGTAAAAGTCCGACGCTTACGTTTCAGGTAATGGGATTATTAAATGTCAAAGAGGAAGTCTGTAGGGCTCTTGATTCTTTCATTGCATAGGATTTGGATTTACCTTGAATTACTACTTTTCAGTTATTATCAGAGTATTAATCATTTGATAAATTGTTGTGGTTAACTTCAATCCAATTTTTTCTATTCTAATAATGATAAGTTTGTTCCATTTAAATAGTTGTATCCCTAAATTTGTTCCATAACCATTGCTTAGGTATTTAATCACTATTCTTCTGTTCAATATGAAGATGGAATTGACTACCGAATTTAATCCTTTCAAGATTGGATTTTTTAATTTCAAATTTTACACATAATCTGATTGTATTCAGGTAGGAACCTTACTGCCTCAAGCATGCCATTCAGGCTCACTTATTCTCTTTCGCTCTGTAAACGTACTTCTCTGCTTGATGATTTGGTTCATTGTCATCACCTAGCTGAAAGCCCATGGGTTTGTTCTATAATCTGTATTATCATAGGATGTTTCATGTTTGGAGTGTGATGTTCTTTTATAATGACAAGGTACAACTTGGGGACCATCATAATTGAAAAGTGAGTTTTGTTAAGAAAGAAAAAGTATGTTCCTATATAGAAGCAAAGAATTTCCTGTGAATTTATTTATTAAGAAACTAAAGAAGCTTAACAGTTAGCAGATTATGTTCCCTTTGCTTTCTGATTGTTCTTTACAATTGCAATAATTGGGGGTTTATGATGTTGAAAATATTGTTTTTAAAATCTCATTTTCTGGTTATACACTTGGATAGAAGGAGGAACGCTACGTGATCGGTTTCCCACATATCTTTCATATGGCCAAAAATGAAAAGGCTTTTGATAAAGGAATGCTTCAAGAATGCAACGGGGGCAAGCTATGGGTTTGGGAATGGAACGGAGTACCAGCAAACAGGGTTGAAAACGAGGAACTGGAGGGTTTAAATAGGCTACTGCTGCAACCAAAGCTATCGGGACAAAAGGATAGGTGGAAATGGAATAGTTGAAAAGAACAAGACTTCACTGTGAAGGAGGTGATACCATAACATGGAATGATTTCTGGTGGAACAAAATAGTTACTCCTAAGATAAATTTGTTTATATGGCGAGCAAGGGAAGGAAAGATACCATCGCCAGCAACATTAATGAACAGGGGTGTACCGTTACAAGATGTAAACTGCAACATGTGTGGAGTGTCCGTGGAGGATTCAGAACATATATTAGCAAGATGTCAGATCGCAAAAGGGATTTGGAGGCAGGTTCTCTGGTGGACCATGCAGCCAAAGACCAACAGTTGGATTCAGTCAAAGAAACAATAGAGAGTATAAATAATATGTAGGTATCGGCTAACCGGAAAAAAATAAAACATGTTGTATCAAACACTACGGAGCATCTGGAATGCACATATTCTGTTATGTACACATGTATGCTCATCGTTACAAGTTCCAAAAGCAATTAATATACACAAATATGGTCATTCTTACAAGTTTTAAAAGAAATTCAGAGTATTTATTTGTTAAACCACGTGTAACGCAGGCTCTAACCTAGTAGATACTTAAAAGATTCGAACACGCATGCTTAATTAAAGTTGACTGACGAGAATGCTTAAAGTTTTACTTACATCGACTTACCTACACAAGAGGCCAACTACTAACACGTTTACCACTAGAAAGGTCTTAACGAAGAATCATACGTAAAACTAGAAGCATACATCACATGGAACTATTATGTGTTTAAAAAAGTGCGCTTAAAGCGAGCTTTAAGCGTGAAGCGCTGGAAACATCGCTTTTTTTTGGTCTGAAGCGTTACATTACGTGAAGCGCTGTGAAGCGAGCTTTAAGCGCGAAGCAATGATGGTTTGAAGCGACGCTTCAGCCCAATCAGGTCACATTTGGGCCATTTTTTAAGCCCAACAGTCTTTAAATAGGGTTAAATGAGGCCTGTTTCTTTACCATAAGTGTGTTTCGACTTTAATTTATGTTTTAACTATGTTTTTTTATGTGTTAAGTGTGTTTTTTAATCATGTTTTTGTGTTTGTTATTGATTAACAAGTAGAATAGGTCATATTGATGTGTACAATATTTTTTTTTTAATTTTGAGTGCTTCGTATACGTGAAGCTCTCGCTTCGCGCTTGAAGCTTCGCTTAAAGCTTTTGGAACCAAAACGCTTCGGAGCGCTTCGCGCTTTTTTAAACCAAGGAACTATTTATGTAATGCCAATATAAAGAAACCGGTACATCAAACGATTACTCCTATTTCTGCAGTGCAAAACATAGCTCCTGTTCTGATATCATAAAAATCACATTCTTACTCTTGGCTAATATTTCAACAAAGATGTAAAAACGGCTGCAATTCATGTTGAAAATCATATCATAAAAATCACATTCTTACTCTTGGCTAATATTTGAAAAAAAACAAAATCGCCTATGTGTTAATCATTCAACATAATTAGTTAAATTAAAACGTTGAGATAATAATAATAATAATCAAATAAAAAACAACCTCAGTAGAACACTAAAACATGATTGAAGATGATTTAGCCCTAATTAACAAAATCAATTCTGCAATCAAAAGCAAGAACATATGCAGCAAACATTTAAAATCATATTGATGTCTATTGCAGCAAGAAAAGATCAACTGGTAGCCATACAAAATCAAGCAAACTAAAATCATACGAAACTGAACAAACAAAAATCGATGGGCAAAATAAACAAAAACAGAATCTCTTACTGTTTGAGGATCGTCAAAGGCCCAGACGGACCTGGGCCGAAACTTGTTGTTGAAATCCGGTGCACAGATCCAGAGAGTCATTATTCCGGTAGGAATACTGAAATGTTCACTAATTTTCTTCTGCAGAAAAAACAAAAAAAGAATTGTTAAAAACAATTTATTGTTAAAAAAAAAGAAAAGAAAAGAAAATACCTTTAACTCCACATTTTTTATGGAGCCTTTGAACTTGAAGGTCTTGAGTTCACGACCCAGATCAAAAAAAAGATCATTCTGAGAATTATTAACCAAATCCTACATAGAAAAAAAAAAACTTTTGATCAATAACAAACTAAAAACCAGAAAGATATAGAAGAATCTTTACCCCCCACAACTTTTGATCAATAAAAAACTATAACCCAGATAGATATAAGAATCTTTATACCCCTACACGAACAATCATGGTGACCTCAATTTTAATTTTGGGATCATCATGATCTGCATTCTTCTTGGTTTTCTTCTTGGCTGACATGACTGTGGACTGTTAAAACAATGTTGTTTTGAAAATGGGAGAGAAGGATTGAAGTGTTTGTAATTGGGAGAGAAGAAGGATTGAACTGTTTGAAATTGGGAGAGGAATAATTTGTTCAACCGTATATAACAGACTCGATAAAAGGCGGGATTTTAAGTGGTGGGGCACACAACATTTCGTTTATTAGGGGGTGTTTGGGTATTAGCTTATTTTAAGCCAAAAGAACGAAAACTAATATCTAAAAAAGTGTTTGGGAAAGTGTTTGATTTAGCTTATTCAGGTGAAATGACCAAAAGGGGTTTAATGGGAATTTTATTGAGAGTAAATTACAAAAATCATCCTTTATGTTTGCAAACCAAGTTGACTAAGTCAACCCCGCATAAGGGTATTTTAGTCATTTTATTCTAAATAAATATTAAAATAAATAATCATAATCTATCTCTAACTATCCTACGACCACCACCTACCCCCACCACCACCACCACAACTCACCTGCGACCACCACCACCACTTTCACTCTCTCACTCTACCAACTCTCTCTCAATCTCTCTCTACAATCTCCTCTCTCTCTCTCTCTCTCCCTCTAAACTTCCATACCATTTTAGCGGAAATAAAACAACAAAAATTAGGGCACAGATCGGGTGCCTTAATTGCATAACGGAAATAAAACAACAAAAATTAGAAAACAAACCTAGATGGATCCATTTTAGCGGTTAGGGATTTGAGTGAAAAAAGGAGACCGAACACGAGTTTATGATCCTGATTCGAATTGAGTGTACGGAGAGGTCGATTCCACTCGCGGCAAAGCAAACAAACGCCGTTTCTGTTGAAGATGTGCATCGTATGGGGCCATGGGCATTGTTGCCGGATGCCGTCGGTACCGACGGTGATGGACTGGTCTCGGAGCCTCTGAAAAACTGCATTCCTGAATTGTAAGTGGTTGATTGGCTACACAATTAATTCAAAGCAAGACTGCTTTGATTCTCCAAAATCCTTGCGACGGTATGGAAGTTGAGAGAGAGAGAGGAGATTGTAGAGAAAGATTGAGAGAGAGCTGGTGGAGTGAGAGTGAGAGAGTGAGAGTGGTGGTGGCAGATAGGTGCGTGCGGATTTGGTTGAGTGAGTGGAGTGAGATCTGGATGGTGATCGGTGGAGAGATGAGCGGAGGAGGGTGGCGGCAAGCCGCCGTGAAGCCGTCGCCGGAAAAGTCAGTAGAGAGAGAGAGAGAGAGAGCTAGGGTTTGAAAATGATGAGAACGAATTCATCTGTAGAGGAGAAAGAGAGTGAAAGGTTGTGCTTTTTAACATAGTGTAGAATTGAATGTAAATGAATTTTGGTGGTGGGTCTCACATCACATAAATTTTTAAATAGTACTTATATGTTTTTTAACTTTTTAGTTATTTATTTAACAGTAAGGTATTTAGGTCGTTTCACACCCACTTAACAATGAAAAATAACTAAGTTAGGGATAAATATCACTTAGGTTGCAAGGGTATTTAGGTCGTTTCACACCCACTTATAATGTGCAAGGGTTTGCAAACATCGAGTACAGTTTTTGTACTTATTAAAGATAAAGGACACAATTTGTAATAAGTAGCAAACATAAAGGACGAGTTTTGTAATTTACTCTTCTAACTTTTCAAAAACCCTTGAATCTAGTACTAGTCGTTTACCCGCGCGATGCGGCGGGAAACATATCACGTAGGTTGGTGAGTTTAGGGCTATGTACGGGGATGTAGTTCCTGATGTGGCGTGCGACGAAGATGGTGGCAGTGTAGCAGAACGTGAGGGTCGGTTGCCGCCTTCTTCAGCGGCGGAGAATCAGCGGTGTGCGGCTATTGGTGGTTTCGTGATGGCGTTTGGTGGTTATTGTGTGACGGTCGGTTACCGCCTTCAGGAGAAACCAAAGAAAATTGTGTGATTCTAGTTTTGTTATGAGGGATTTTAAAGATGTGGGTAAATCAACGGTTTTGAATGATGAAACGTATCATCAGTTACAATGAGGCCTTCGGCAGTGGCGAAGCTTGACGTTTTCGACGGAGGGCAACTATGTAAATAACATGTAAAAAAGAAAACACTGACATCTGCGTGATGCGGCGGGAGTGGCGATTTACAATAGCATAGTCGTTTACAACCTAAATTAAGTTAACAACCTAAATGAAAGTGTAATGCCTTTCTTATTTTGGAGAGAGTTGGATACGTTTCAAACATTGGTTACATTGCCATACATCTATACTACTATATTAAAGAAACTGGGTTTTCTACCCTTTTGGTCATTTTACACACGTATAAATTTTATAGCATTACGTACAAGAGAGTACAAGCTGTTTTAGAGGGGGGAAACTTGGAAATTGTCCAAAGTTTTAAGACACTTTGAGGGCAAATTAGACATTTTGGCACCTTTGTAAATAAAAATAATTTAAAGAGTTATGAGTACTAATCAATATAAATAAATTAACAAGTAATGTTCATCAAGGCCACCATTTTTTGAATTAATGAGGAAACTATACTACTATATTAAAGAAACTGGGTTTTCTACCATTTTGGTCATTTTACACACGTATAAATTTTATAGCATTACGTACAAGAGAGTACAAGCTGTTTTAGAGGGGGGAAACTTGGAAATTGTCCAAAGTTTTAAGACACTTTGAGGGCAAATTAGACATTTTGGCACCTTTGTAAATAAAAATAATTTAAAGAGTTATGAGTACTAATCAATATAAATAAATTAACAAGTAATGTTCATCAAGGCCACCATTTATTGAATTAATGAGGAAATAACTATAGTATTTGAAGGGTTTAGCCTTGCATTAATCTATATACAAACCAATAAGTGTAACCGATTTTGAAGTTTAAAATTGTTAAGTAAATGCTAAAGACACTCATGTGTATATAATAGCAGTTGTTGAATGCCCAAAGTTGTGAATGGAACCTTTCAGTATCCATTGTCTGTCAGACTTCTTTAGAGAGAGAGGATCGCCCCTCTTACTCTCCTTCATTGAATGTATCTCCTGGATAGTTGCTCCTTCAATTCGTCTTTTCAATCCCCTTCGTTTCAATTGCATCCCTGAAAGATAAAAGGGGTTGGATTTGATGAGAAGTGTGTCCACATCGTACCCAGTCGTCACGTTTCCAGATTCGTAGAGAGAGAGCGATGAGAGAGCAGAGAACTTCTATAATGGCGATCAACTACTGCTAGGGTTTACACTCGCTTTCTTCTACTTAATCGCACCAAACGGTGCTTCAAAGCTTCAAATAATTCGATGACGCTTAAAACCTGGTAAGACAACCTAAACCTAATCGATCATTTCGTTTGCATTCATACTCTCTCTTCAAGCAACATTTTTTTCCTTCTGATGATTTGTGTTTTTTTGTTTTGTTTTCCTTCTGATGATTTGTAGGTGATTACTGATGTGGGTTCTTGAATTATAAATATTAGTTGTTCAGGAACTAGAAGTTGCGATGTGTTTCTTCTGAAGGTTTTCTGATCTCAACTAACGCGAGCTTGGGGGTTTTGACATCAGTTGACTTTTCTGGTCAACAACACTTTGATCAACAATGTGTTCTTACATTCCTCCATTGTTTTTGTTTCTGATGTCATCTCTTCATATATGTTTATTAAAACATTCATTTCAGAAGATTATAAGTACCTCTATGAATTAATATTCAACAAACAATTTTTTGCTTCTGCCATGAAATGAAACCATTACCATCAAATGTCATCAAAGTGAACGACCTTTGCATTTTCATTGTTCTGTTTCGATTGTTGCCTCCTCTTTGCTTTCTAGGCTTCATATAAGTAAATAATAACTCTTAATTTACCCACGCAGTTTTGGAGCACATTCATATTATAAAAACTAAAATAAAATATGTTTCCCATATATGGTTTAATTACATAAATGGGTCAACATGTAAGTAAAAGAAACAGTACATTATATTCATTCGTTTATGTTAAGTAATCAAACTAAATTGGTTAGTTCTTACAATAACATAGAAATCTAGCATAAAGAAAATTATATATTTAACATATATATTGTTTTGTAATACTTTCCCTTTAAAAGTTGTAGGTGTGGTGTAGTGGCATTTTGTTAATCGCTATCCTATATTTTACAACACCAAAGTCCAATTACTTTGCTACTCACAAAAATTTTTGGCTCATTGTAATTGAATCTGATATGAAGCGGGACACCCGCCGCAACGCGCGGGCATTCCCACTAGTCAACCATTGTATATTTTGTTCTACACTGATACTTTTCTTATTCTGTCATGTTATGGAACACACTAACTTCACCGGCCAAGAACCCGTTATCATTTTAATCAATTTTGTTGTGCTTGCTTATAACTAGTTATATTTTTTGTCTTTTTGTGTGAGATTGAATCCAAGAATGTGGAATCTAGATGCTTATCTAACAGATGAATATGATGGTTGCTTGTTGTTGATGATGAGTTATTTTGAAGTATATTAATTTGAAGCCTTATGTCATCTGACCTCGCCCATGTTGATGCCATCATACATTCTATGTTATGAAATATTCTAAGATTTCATATTAGTTATGTATAAACGTTTCATATATAACATGCATACATACATTCTTTATTTCAAATGGTTACATCAACTTTGTTGTTGTTTGTTATACTAAAAAAAGGATAGGTGCACGGTATCCTTAGTCACGGAGGGGATCTCCCCTCCCAGTTCACTACCCGACAAAGATCCCTGGCGGTTAAAATCCTCTTGTCATACTCGAGTGGGATCGAACCCGAGACCTCTCCGTGTGAGGGTCCCCGAGAGACTTAGCGAGGATGTCGGTGGCCACTGGGCCAAGACCCAGTGGTTTTGTTTGTTATACTAGGTCAAACACTTGTATGTTAATTGATTTTCTAAATACTTAGTGGATTGATTATGCTTATAACAAAACGATTTAGGAGGTTGTATGCCTATATACGTTAAAAATAGCTTTTTGTTAACTTTCAACCTACACGTATAATCTATTTTCTTTTCTTAAATCTTAGGTTTTGATATTTTATACGTTTGAGATAAAACACAACCTGAATTGACCCATTCATAACTAAATGAGTATGCATTGACAGGTCTATCTCTACTTCTAACTCTGGGCACTAATGTCAATTGACCATGTGTAAAAATGGTTGTTTAAAATGAAAGGGATACACAGTTGTGTTTTAGCACTCAAATTGACTAGTTATATGAAAGAGTCTGGAAATAAGCGGCTATTAGCACTCAAATTGACTAGTTGTGTTTTAGATGTAACAAAGCATGGATGGAGAGTTCTTCGTACACTGGATCATGGTCTAAGAAAAAACAATAATATGGATCGTGGTCCTGTCCAAGAAAAAATGGATTAATAAACTCCGGCCTGGCCCAGGTAATAGAAAATAAGTGTAGATATTAAAGATCCAAGAATGATTTTGGATTAAACCGAAAATCAAATTGAACCAAACTAAATTAAATACTCATTTTCCTGTTTCTAGAAAATCAATTTAGTTGAACTCGAAGAACCTGAGTTACATGTACCAAGCTAGAGATTTTTCTATTTCTATAACTCATTAGTTGTTTAGTTAGTGCAAAACGAGAAACCCAACGAAACAAAGAAACCTAAAATCCAAACCGATGAACATTTGCAACACTTTCCACAATACTCCTCTGGTTCGATACCCGACTTATTCTATCGACATAATTTAGCTCGGTTTTTGTATGTTTTTCACGACAGACATAAAAAATGGCAACTCAAACCAAACCGAATTAAAATACGGTTTTCTATTTGCCAATTTAAATTCAGTTCGATTTTCAATTCAACATAAAAAAGAAGCCTAATCCAAGAAATCGAATTTCGGAAATGGAAAATCAAAGAAAAAAAGAATAATAATAATAATAATAATAACGGATCCTGACCCGAATAGAATATATAACCTTATAAACCCGGCCCAAGTATAGCTTTCGGTTTGTCGATCAAAACTCTCTCTCTCATCGCAGGTACGTAAATGGCAAGATTTCAAACTTTTGGATCCAGATGCGGAAAAACAAACCTTTGGACGAAAGTCGCAAAGCTGGCCAAACCTCAGGACGAAAATGACATTTTACTTTTTTTTTTTTTTTTTTTATAAATCTAGACTCATTAATATGCTCGTCACGTCACAGGATTGTCTTGAATTGTTGAACAATCTCATTCGCAGCAACGCATCCAATCAGGTCTTGGCTCATTTTCGCTAAATAAAAAGTTTAATTGGTTGAAGCTTTGTGTATATATCATGTTGCTATTTACCATGCTATAGGTGTTGTTACGAGAGACAATAGGCTTTGACTCACTAATATCCATTTTGAAACTTAGAGGAAGCACATACAGCTTTTCTCAACAAAAGGTTAGGCTTCAAATGATTAACAATTTTATTTAACAAATCTTTCTTTGGATGATTATATAGACGGCTATATGATTACTTATTGTTGGCTTTTCAATTTAATCGATGCCAGTAGACGATAAATCTACTGTGTGTTTTAGAAACAATCAGGCTACTGATAAATGGAGGTTCGGAAGCTGATCCTGCGAAACAAAGTGAGAAATCGACTAACAAAACAGTTTTGGCTCAGGTTATTTTCACAAAACCTCACCCGCTCGGTTTTTTTTTTTTTTTTTGAGTTTTTCAACCAGATTTTGCACAAATGTAGATGAACATCTAAATAAGACATCTGTAGAAAGAACAAAAAAGAATCGAGCCGACATTTATTCGACATGTAAATTTGTCCTACACTGATGTAAATTTTTTTTACAAAACACATGACATCACCAGTTTGAGAACATTATGGTTTTGTAAATTTGTTTTACACTGATGTAAGATTTCCTATGCGATATTTTTTTTTGTTGAAAAGAGTAATATAATTTTAAAATTTTTTCGTCAAAATTTTTAAAAAAACATTTTTTGAAAAAGTTCTCACGGTTATCCCAACTCGGGGGAGTTCTCATTCTAACCTTTCCCTATACACACACACTTGCTTAATCTTACTTATTCCCACCTCTATAATATTCCAGAGAAGAGTTTTGGACCATTTGCTAATGCTAGGAGTTGAAAGTCAATGGGCCTCTGTTGCCGTCCGCTGTGCAGTAAGATATTGAACTTAAATATCTTTTTGTTTCTTTATGAAATGTCATTTTGACTCCCTCGAGTTTTAAGTGCATATTTTTGTATATGTACGTGTCGGTATAAATTCAAGTTGGTTTACGTTTCGATGTTTGGGTCAAATATAATACGTTTTCGGGCATATTTTTATGTACGTTTTCAGTTGGTCTACATTTTGACGTATATGCTATTAGGAAACGAGTCGGGTGACTCGGGTCATATATAATACGTTTTCATTAGACGATATAAATTCGAGTTGCTTTACGTTTCGCCTCCACTGCAACGCGGTACCATCCTTTAACTTAACAAAACCACTATTTTCTTACCTTTCAAAGTAATTTTTAAGGAAATAAGCCGGGTCAAATATAAAACATTTTCGTGCTTATTTTTATGTACGTTTTCAGTCAATCAGAACATTCTGACGTAAATTTTGTTTAGAAATGAGTCGGGTCAAATATAATACCTTTGCATTAGACAATATAAATTCGTGTTACTTTACGTTTCGACGCGCTGCAACGCGTGAGAGAAATTTACTAGTTGACCCATTCATAAGTAAATGGATTAAGATATTTTCTTTCGTTTACACTCTTTTGCAGCATGCTTTTACGTGGTCTTGCCTTGAGCGAACATGACGGTGACCTTGAGTGTTAGGGGTATCGGATCAGAGTAGGCTCGAGCGGAAGCGGAACAAACACACACACACTAGCAGAAAATAAAGAACACGAGAATTTACGTGGTTCGGCCAAGGTGACCTACCAGGGCCGGTTATCCCCATGTGCCGGGTGGGCTTGAGAACAGGGCCCAAATCATAAAAAAGCCCAAAATTTTTTAAATTTTCTTTATATATATATATAGCCCAATCTTATAAGGTATAGGCCCCTGCCCCAAATCATTAAATCTTATAACCGTTCAGGGCCCAAAGTTTGTAAAGAAACCAAACGTCGGCAGGGTCGCAGGGATTTCTGATAATCTGATCGAACAGACGAACACAAGTCACAGGGTCGCGGCGTTTCGCTGATAATCATCATCATCATCATCATCATCATCATCCGCAGATTCGCAGGAGGTATTTGTTTCATTGTTTGTTGATTTTTGTTTCATTGTTTGTTGATTTTTGTTTGTTTGTTGATCATTGTTTGTTGATTTTTGTTTGTTAATCATCATCATTGTCATGTATGCTCGCCTTTGATTTTGAATGCTAATTTTTTTTTTTTTTTTGTAATTTGCATGTATATATTAGAATTTGGATTATGATAATGATATATAGGCATATAGCTGTGAATGAATATGAGTGAGGTTTGTTGAATTTTATTTGTAGTACAAGTGTATTCATATTTTTTATTTAGATTTACTCATTCAGAATGGTAACAAACAAAAAGGAAAAAAAAACATATGAGTGAGGTTTGTTCAGTTCTGTTTGTAGTACAAGTGTATTAATATCTTTTATTTAGAATGGTAAACAAACAAAAACAAAAAGGAAAAAACCAAGGTTGGAGAACTCGCTAGTCGCTAGCGGGTCGGTGAGGTAGGAACTAGCGACTACTCGGCATTACTCGGGATTAATCGGATCGGACTTTTTATGTATAATTTTAAGTTTTTATACATATATACCTATATTTTTATACGTATTTTTTTTAATCGCCGGCTAGTCGCGATTTTTGCAACCATAGAAAAAACTAGGTTAGACTATTATGATGTGAAATGTATTAGACTTCGTGTGAATTGTGATTGAATGGATGTTTTTTTGTTAATATGTAGAAATTATGCCTCCCGTTCCTAAATAAAAACACATATCCGGCCATCAAAAACGTAAGATGAAGAAGCTAGAAGCTATAGGGCCCAAATTTTTATCTCGAACAGGGCCAAAATTTTTTTTGTGATTTTCGGAGCCGGCCCTGTGACCTACGTCCACGGGTTGCAACTAGGGTTTTTCTTTTATTAGATGCTCACAACTGTTTTCAGAATGATACAGACTACAGTTACATAATAGGTATTTATAGAACAAGATTAGGGTTTCCTACTTGGTCAACAAGTTAACTAAGTGGGCCTAATAACTAGGGCCGGCTAACCCTAACTAGGGCAGGCTAACCCTAATTAGGGCCGGCTACCCTAAAGCCTACGAACCCAACAATCTCCCACTCGGAGGCTTTGCATAGTCCACAAAGTGCATCCAAGAAACCCATCACCAGTAACTTCAGTAATCTTTACGTTCAAGTCTTCCCAGCCTCCAGTTCCAAGAACAAGCTAAGACTTCAGTCACATCCAAGCCACCTAGTTGCAACCACATCTCTCATCAAGTACCTGAGAGACCATTTGAAGCTCTCACAAGCTCCAACCCAACAGTCTTATAAGACCCATTCTCTATCTCAACCGGCTTGCACGATCCACCAGCTCCAGAGATACACCGAGAATTAATACCACTCTCCACATTTTGCAAACTATTTCCTGGAGAGCTTTTTTCTTCAGTCGGAATCTTCGTCTTCAAAACCCAACGGTTCTTTGTGATTGTACTCGGAACACGACCCATGCTCCCACTATCACCAAATCCCCTGACTGGCTTAAACTTAGACCCCCGACCACATTCAACTGACATCCCCAAAGCACCAGGATTCAAGTTCGCAAATTGAACCCTCTTCCGCTTACTAGATTCAGTGAACCAGACTTTATGTTGTACAGGGACGGCTACTCCCTCAACAGGTATCTCAACTAGATACAACGATCCTCGTCTGCTCCCACAGGCAACAACAAGATTTCCATCAATCACCTTCCACTTCCCACCACCAAACTTAACATCTAGTCCCTGTTTATCCAGTTGACTAACAGAAATAAGTTTCTTCGTTAAACCTGGAACTACCCTGACGTTCTTTAAGTTCCATGTAGTGCCCAATGGAGTCTTCAGATTGACATCTCCCATACCCGTAACATTAAGAACATGACCGTTAGCTAATCGTACTTTTCCAAAGTCTCCTTTTTTCAGATTCACCATCGTCTCCCCGCTGTGCATGGCGTGAAACGAAGAACCAGAATCCATAGCCCAAGAATCTACAGACTCTTCACAGCAAACCAGTACGTCACCATCAGATTCATCTGACACAACACTGTTTACATGCTGCTTACCACCCTCTTTCTTAGGATCAGGACACTCGTTTTTAACATGCCCCTTTTCACCACAGTTCCAGCACCTCACATTCTTCCCAGCTTTAGACAAGCTTTTCCCACGACTCCCACTGCTTCTGTTATTACCTCTTCCCCTGCTAACACTGAACATACCGGAAGTAGATCCTCCACTAGTGTTCCTCCGGCGAACGTCTTCACCCAAAACACTATCCCGGACCCGATCAAACTTCAAATTTCCAGTTCCAGCAGTTTCAGTGACCGTTGTCACAAATCCTGACCAACTATCAGGTAAGGAAGATAACAAAACCACAGCCTGAGTGTCATCATCCAACTTCATGCCCACAGTTGCTAACCTGGACAAAATTGAATTGACCTCGTTAATGTGATCAGCAACTGAACTGCCTTCGTTCATTCTCATATTAAACAGTTCCCTCATCAAGAACACCCTATTACCGGCAGACGGCTTCTCATACATATTTGACAGAGCTTCTAACATATCACGAGCAGTTGTTTCTTTCATGATATTAAATGCAACGCTCCTCGTCAAAGCCAATGTAATTTTACCTCTTGCCTTTTTGTCCTTTGAGTTCCAAATTGCCTCGGCAGCTTTATCCATTCCAGCAGGTTTTTCTTCCAGTACCACATCCAAATCGCATTCACCAAGCAACGCCTCTATTTGCATTCTCCACCAAGCAAAATCAGTACCGTTGAACTTCTCGATTCGGAACTTCCCGTCTTCAGCCATAGCAAACGAGAAAAACCAGAAAAAACCACAAGGAACCAAGCAACCGAAACCCGAGCAACTTTCAATAAACCAGAAACCCGAAGTACCCGAACCAGCGACTTCTCTTGCAAACCCGAGCGTAAAATCAGCGAATAACCAGGGTTCAAGAATCGAAACCCTAATCGCCAAACACCCCAAAACCACCAGATCTGCAACAGCAAACCCTATGGCGCAAACCCTAGACCTTACGAGCCGTAACCAGAGAATAGGTACGGGCCGTAAACAAGTCAGCAGCGATGGCAGCAACAACAGATCAAGATCTCTTGTCCAGCTCTCTCCTTCTCCTGCGATGACCGTGTGAACCGTGTATTTTACTGAACCTGGCTCTGATACCACTTGTTAGGGGTATCGGATCAGAGTAGGCTCGAGCGGAAGCGGAACAAACACACACACACACTAGCAGAAAATAAAGAACACGAGAATTTACGTGGTTCGGCCAAGGTGACCTACGTCCACGGGTTGCAACTAGGGTTTTTCTTTTATTAGATGCTCACAACTGTTTTCAGAATGATACAGACTACAGTTACATAATAGGTATTTATAGAACAAGATTAGGGTTTCCTACTTGGTCAACAAGTTAACTAAGTGGGCCTAATAACTAGGGCCGGCTAACCCTAACTAGGGCAGGCTAACCCTAATTAGGGCCGGCTACCCTAAAGCCTACGAACCCAACATTGAGGTGCTATAAACCTACAAACTTTATAAATTCTTCTTTCAATTTTTTTAGAGTAAAATGCCATTTTCGTCCTTGAGGTTTGGCCAATTTTGCGACTTTCGTCCAAAGGTTTGTTTTTTCGCATCTAGATCCAAAAGGTTTGAAATCTTGCCATTTTCATCCGGCTCCTTAACCCATCCATGTTTCTCCGTTAAGGAAAACGGATGGAGTTAACTAGCCGGATGAAATGGCAAGATTTCAAACCTTTTGAATCCAAATGCGGAAAAACAAACCTTTGATGAAAGTCGCAAAATTGGCCAAACCTTAAGAGACGAAAATGGCATTTTACTCTATGTTTTTAATTTCAAACCTCATCTGATGATGTGTTATTTGCAGACTAGTTGCAGAGCCGCTAGTGTTCTTTCTTATATACTAAAGGATAATATTCAATGCAAGGAAAAGGTAAATGCTAAAAGATTCAAATTAGTAAACTGTCGTTTTTATGACTATCGTTCTCCAAATTTTACGCAGGTTTTAAAAATCGAAATCGAGTCACCAACACCTTCACTGGGAACCCCTGAACCTCTGTTGCACCGTATGGTAAAATACTTAGCTCTCGCCTTTTCCAAGAAGGGCAAAGACGTAAAATCAACAAACTCATACGTTCAACCGATAATATTAAAACTACTCGTCACGTGGCTCTCTGATTGCCCAAACGCTGTGCATTCATTCCTGTCTTCACGTCCACATTTAACATACCTAATCGAGTTAATATCAAATAACGATACGACCGTCTGCGTAAGAGGATTAGCAGCCGTGCTTTTAGGCGAGTGCGTTATTTTTAACAAGTCGATCGAGTCGGGAAAAGACGCGTTTAGCATCGTTGATGCCATAAGCCAAAAGATCGGACTCACGTCGTATTTTCAAGCACTAGAGGAGATGCAGAAAAGCTTCGTGTTTTCATCTGCAAAACCAGTGACTAAAATGAACGATAATAGTGTGTCAGATGTTGAAGATATCGAGGATGATGTGGCGAGTGACCCGAAAAACGAGGACCACCCTATGCTTGCTGAGATGTTTGACTCTCAGTTTGTCAACTTTATTAAGAATTTGGAAACTAGTATTAGAGACGGGGTTGTGAATCTTTACAGTCACCCGAAGAGCGATGTGTCTGTCATTCCTGCTGAGCTGGAACAGAGAAAAGATGAAGCTGATGTGGATTATATCAAGCGACTCAAATTGTTTTTGGAGAAACAATGCTCCGAAATACAGGTAAGTTTTGGGATACCTTTCAAATCGTTTGACCCGTTTGACCTGTTTTCGTTTTAGCTTAGTTTTTTGTTTGACCAATATAGACGGAAGTCGGCCCATTGTTAAGTAATTGGGTTGAAATTACCATTAGGGCTGCAAACGAACTAAACGTTCAGCGAACAGTTCGTGAACTGTTTGGCAGGAAGTTCATGAACTGTTCGTTTGTTACACAAATAAGAAATTTTGTTCGTTTAGTTAAATGAACGAACATGAACAGAGGTTGCGTCCGTTAATTTATGTTTGTGAACCGTTCAGCGGGAAGTTTGTTTGTGGTCGTTCGTTTAATAAATGAACAAACACGAACAAGAAATTTCGTTTGTTTAGTTAAATGAACGAACACGAACAGAGGCCACGTTCGTTCGTTTATGTTCGTGAACGTTTGGTAACGTGTTGGTTTATCTTCTTTTGTGTTTGATAGTTCATTACTGTTTTTAAATTTTGTATTTTATTTAAATACTTCAAAATTCCAACAAATAATATATTTAATAAGTATCAGTGTGTTATACTGTTATATATTCTGTTCATGAACGTTTGTTTGTGTTCGTTTGTTTTCATTTGTGTCCACTAACATTATTTTGTATTCGTTTGCGTTCGTTACCTAAAATTAACAAACGAACACGTTCATTTCCTTAACGAACAAACACGAACAGGAAATCTCGTTCGGTAAGTGTTCATGAACACATATGTTTCCTTAACAATTAACAAATTAACACGAACAAGCGGTTCATTTGCAGCCCTAATTACCATCTCTTATTTTCTTTTGTTATTTAGCTGAGGTTCTACTGTTTCAACAGGATCTTCTAAACCGAAACACAATATTAGCGGAGGACCTAGCTAAAACGGGCGGAGGTAATTCATCACAAACCGAACCAAGACCTAATAGCGGCTCCGATAGGGTCCAAATAGAAAAACTAAAACGTGATCTTCTAGAAGCATCTCAACGTGTTGATATGCTCAAAAACGACAATTCGAAGCTCGAAAATGAGGTTTCTTCTTACAAAACATTATTCGCAAAAACCAAAAACGATTTAAAAAGCTTGTCGGATGCTTACAATATCCTAGAACAGGCAAACTACCATTTAGAAAACGAAGTCAAAGCGTTGAAAAATGGCGGGTCAACAATGGGTTCGGGTTTGAATATCGAGGCTATAAAAGCGGAAGCAAGGGAAGAAGCTCAGAAAGAGAGTGAAGCGGAACTCGGTGACCTGCTTGTTTGTTTGGGTCAAGAACAGAGTAAAGTCGAGAAGCTGAGTGCGCGGTTAATGGAGTTGGGAGAAGATGTTGATGCGTTGCTTGAAGGCATAGGTGACGATATGGGTGCTCCTGATGAAGACGATGACGAT
>JARYGA010021875.1:0-28734 GCA_030545235.1 Helianthus tuberosus
GTTGGTACGAGTGATTATTTTGAATTGAACGTGTATTACGACAATTTGTGCAATAATTACCCCTATAATCATCCTCATCATAGGTGTAGTTGTAACCTCCTGAGTATTGATCCATAAGAATCACTCAGCAGACCACAACCGAGTCTCGAGATCAGAAAACAAAAATAAAAACGGAAACAGAGGCTGGACACGGCCCCGTGTTGAGTGGACACGGCCCCGTGTTCAGAATCTGTATCTGGGCGTTTTAATTAAATTGACTGATCTAGTTGAGCACGGGGTGTGTTCAGTGAGCACGACCCGTGTTCAAGCTACTGTTACTGGGCGTTTATGAAAAATCTGCAGCACGGCCCCGTGTTCAGTGAACACGGCCCCGTGTACAGGAAAACTAAACTAAATGCAGAAAAATGTGCGCGCGTTTTAAAAAGGTTTTGAAAAACTGATTAGGCCGTCGATTTTAAGCTTTCTTAAAATCCTTGTGTCCCCGGCAGCGGCGCCAAAAACTTGATGTGCGGTAAGTGTCGTATATTTTAGGTGTATATTTTAAGCCCTTTTTAACACTTATTTTAGCCAAGTTTTAAATTTATAAAACACGATATTTCACTAACACTAAACACACATATGGGCAAGTGCACCCATCGTTGAG
The DNA here is from genome assembly GCA_030545235.1 of Helianthus tuberosus. Classification (NCBI taxonomy): domain Eukaryota; kingdom Viridiplantae; phylum Streptophyta; class Magnoliopsida; order Asterales; family Asteraceae; genus Helianthus; species Helianthus tuberosus. The sequence goes on from JARYGA010021875.1 coordinate 644, forward strand.
TGTAGTATAGCGTTGGTAAGATACCGAGGTCGTCCAAGGACACAAGAGCTTTTAGTACCGGTTTATCCTCAACGTCTAACCAAAATAAAAAGTTTAGAAAAATGTTTTAAACTAAGAAAAATAAAAACTAACTAAAATGCTGAAAATAAAAATAAAAGTAAAAACAGATAGACAAGATGAATCACTTGGTTCCGACTCGTATCTAGTATAACCTTTGATTATTTCCGCACTTTTGCACATAATTAAGAGATTATCTTAGTTATTGTAGTAGGCCCCTCTTTTGAAGGTGACGTTACCCTCACCCCAGTAGTTTGAGTCAGCAGGGATACAATCCTAAAGGGGTGGATTATTGGAAGATAATGAATTAAGTTATTAATGCAGTATTGTGGTAGGCCCCGCTTTTGGCGGTGACGTTACCCTCGGCTAAGTAGTCTGAGTCAGCAGGGATACAGTCCTAAATAGCCGGGTTATAGTATTAATAGTAGTTAACTTATGAGGGGATCAAAGAGTTTGGACCCCCGCCATCCAATACCGTGAAGTATTGAAGGAGGTCCTACTAAATTTGACCCAGGTCCATTGCAGGACCTCTAAACGCTGAACAATGGCAAGACCTTTACCAAACCGTTCCCTTAACCCCCTACCAGGTAGCCAACATGCCTCCATATAGACCGTGGAGATATGAATGGTGAAAATCCTTTATTTTATATAGACAGTAAAATAATGCCAAGACACCACGGACAAACGATAAGGAAAGATCACCTTCAACATAAGTAACTAGTTATTAAAGTCATTAATACAAAACCAAATAAAAAGTGCAAAAGATTAGAAATAAAAAGTATTATACTAGACACTTTGTCTTCACCAAGTGATGTAAGAGACTTAGGCAAACATGGCCTTGATTGTCAAGAACTCTTACGATCAATCTTGGATCCCGAGACAACTCACACACTCTATGATGGACAATGGATGATGGTGGTGGATGATGGTGTTGTGATGGTGGTGGGTGGTGGATGAAGTGTGAGAGAGGTGGTGTGCCAAGGGATGAGATGAAATGAATCCAAGCACTCCTATTTATAGGCTGAACAGAGAGCTGGACACGGCCCCGTGTCCGCTGGACACGGCCCCGTGCCCGTCTGACACTCTCTCTCCTCATTAATTGTAATTCGCAATTACAATAAATGCGCCTGCTGTACTTTCGACACGCCCCCGTGTCCGCTGAGCACGGCCCGTGGTGGGCAATAGAAGCTTCTATAGATTTGTCTTTTCTGCTGCTTCTTGGGCACGGCCCCGTGCTGGCTGAGCACGGGGCGTGTTCAGCCTTCTGTTTTCTCTATTTTGCTTTGGAAGGTGCCGTTGAGGGTTCGGGCAGTCCACTAATGTTCCTTTTCTTGTATTTATGTTGGATTTAGCTGTCTTTTTGCTTCTTTTGCGTTTTTGAGCTCATTTAATCCTGAAAATACAAAAGGAAGACAAAAACACTCTTTTTCCAATATTAGTACTAAAAAAGGGTTAGTTTTATGCCTCATTTGATGTAATTTATATGTTGCATTTTACACACATCAATAGTCAAGTGCCAGAACTCTGTTTCCAGCCTTTGGAGTTCCGCACGAGAGCAGTACTTCTCTCTCATCCTTTCCTTCAGTTCCTCCCAAGTTAGGCCATAAGCGGCATCATCACCCAAAGTTTGGGCTTGCAGGTTCCACCAAGTCAGAGCTTCATCGACGAATAACCCAGTAGCGAAAGTGACTTGCTGATCCGCGGTACACTTGCTCATGCGGAAAGTAGCTTTAGTCTTCTCCGTCCAGCGCACAAATGCTACTGCACCTCCTGTGTCGTCATAGTTCATCGGCTTGCAGTCGAGGAACTGCTTGAAAGTGCAGCCTTGAATTGATTCAACCAATTCATATGTGAGCAATCGAAGAAATAATGAAACAAAGACCGTTCATAAATTTCCTCATGCTTAGCACAGTGTCTTAAGGTTACCTTGAGCTGCATTGCCTCCAGACGAATCTCCATTCCCATTACGCCTAGCGTTGCTTGGTCCTCCACTGTCTTGAGTTCGGTTCGCCTCGTACTGGGCGATAGCAGCGGAGATCCTTTCCTCCAGTAGGGCGTTCAGCTCATCAGCAGTTCTTGGCAGTGGGGGAGGAGGAGGTTGATCGTCATTGCGAGCATTCACAGCTTTCCTGGGTGCCATGTTCTGACAGAACATAACACAACAGGGTTACACATTTGTTTGATATCGTCCTACTAGGCAGTAGTAGTATATATATATTCGCAGGTATATATCACATAAGTGACATCAAACAATTATTACTCTAGCAGAGTACTTAGTAGGCTTGCACTGAGGGAATCCACACGTGACAAGACTTGCTGTGATTTTTGTGCACTGAATTCCATAATTATGTATGCATCCATAATTACGTAACCCCTTGCACAGTCCGCACAGTTCGTTTCATCCTCGTAATTTCTTCCTTCAGATGGGCCATTGCTTTCAGGTAAAGTCACATATACTTGTGACATTCTACTTCTAGTACATGCTAATTATCACACATAATTGAAAGTAATTTCTAGTCAACGACAGGTGCTACTCAAGTGCACTCTAAGTCTCGTAGCGTCTTTTCTAGACTCATGTAACTAATTTCAGGTAGTGGATGTCGCGGGACGTTTTATGCAATGAAAACTCTTTGAAAATTGTTTTCGTGAATGGATCCTAGAGATTGTAGACTAGACTCGAGAAGGAATCCTGGTTCACTACAATCGCAGCTCTGATACCAATCTGTCACACCCCTTTCTACGGCGGAAGCACGAGGTGTGATCATGAAAGGTTCTCATTGCATACGAAGAGTAAACATGCTACATGCTCGTAAAATAACATCAAATACCATAATTCGAAAACATAAGTTTAGCGTTTACATCGCTAGACAACTTAAAACATTGTCTTAAGAGTTTACAACTTCATTTAAAGTTAAACACAAGCGACATCCACGAGCATAAGCAAGACCACGCTCACATCCATCCTAGTTACCTGAAATACATGTGAGTTTTTGGAAAAACGTCAACATAAAGTTGGTGTGAATTCATGCAGTTTTGTATTTCACGTTTGTATACTTTGTATAAAAACATAGTTGTGAATAAATCAAGTTTTTCCCGAGTACTCCACGTACTTCAAGTTATATATCAATCCTCTTGAGTACCCCACGTACTTCAAGTTATATATCAATCCTCTTGAGTACCCCACGTACTTCAAGTTATATATCAATTTTAGTATGGTATGAATTTTTATGTAAATACAGTATTTCTGTAATTATCAGATTGTTAATGGGTTGCAAAGCCATTAACATGTGGCACGTCATAGGAAGTCACCAAACCTAAGGCATTTAATTGGTATATTCTGAGACACAAAAGCACTACTCGATTCTCGCCCCGACCGAGTGTGTGGCTGCCAGGCACCCGTTAGATCTAACCTTTTGTTCTGCGGTCTAGGTATATTGTTGATTAATGGTGCTTCTGTACCCTATTCGTGACACTATTTCTCATAACGCATCCTACTTGGTTCTCATCCTCACCAAGCGCGTTTCTTGTTATCATTTCTCATAACGCATCCTACTTGGTTCTCGTTCTCACCAAGTGCGTTTCTCATATTCTATTATTTCGTCACACTTGGTTCTCGTTCTCACCAAGTGTACTTCTTGTATTCTTATATTTCGTCACACTTGGTTCTCATTCTCACCAAGTGTACTTCTTGTATTTATATCATACCAATTATAAATTTTGTACATTTGTACATGTATTTCACCCCCGAAGTTATAAAAACTAAAAACAGTTAAAGAGAAAAGGGGGAGCATGAACTCACAACTTTGCGTTCCTAGCGTCGTAAACTTCACCGGATTTGCTTACTTAACGTCGTAACCTATACGCGTTTCTTAACGTTAGTCACTAGACTTGCGTCGCACAAGTACAGTCACTTTCTGTTGTGTATATACTCTTGTGTTAAAAATATTCTATATTTTTAACTACGTATCTTACTTATATTATTTCCTCTAAAATATATATAAGTCTTTTGTGTTTTGCACTTTGCACCCGAATTATGTATCTTGTATGTGTATTTTTATATTTCTACTCCTCATGAGTAATTAGTGTATTTTTAAGTCTTAATACACTAGCACGTATAACACATACTATAAACACTTAGCACAAAAGTTGGTGATCAAATAATATATATTTTTCTTTCAAAAATATATACTTAATATCCATTTTTATTCTTGAAAAATCACCATTTCTCATCACCAAAAATTAGGGAAACCTTGGTAATACTTTTAAATACATTTTTAGGGAATAAGTTTCTCAAAAACTTATATTTTTCTAAGTGTCAAAATTTATAAAAATTTTGACAGAGTTTCCCCTAAAAATGGAGGTTTCCCACGTTTTCAAAACGTGTGTTTATTTTCTTTTAAATCATCATCAATCATCAATAATCATCAACAACAATTATCAACAATACTCATCAACAATAATCACTAATTTCTTCATTTCATGAACTTGAATATTTACAAAAATGTGTAGTAACTCACTAGCACATTTAGTAAATCTTTCCATCTTTAAAAATAATTTTAGTTTCTTAAAAACTTTATTTTTAAAGGATATGAAGTTTCACAACTTCTAGTCAAGATTCGCAAAAATACTTCTTTGTTAAATTTTCTTGTGACACAAGCGTCTACACACTTGTTTATTTACTAAAAATGCTTTTAGTTCGGATAAGATCCGGGTTTTAAACAAGACTAATATTTTTGCTTGGTTCTTCCGAAAAACCACTTGTAGATCTTTAGATCTACTAGTTTTGAACAATATTTTGCAAGTAAAAATACTTTTACACAAGTTCATGTTTCATGTGTGGTAGAGTTTCACCTTTTAACCCTTATATCTTCTAACATAACCTTATGTCATGATCCAAGAACATGACTACATCGGGTTAAATGGTGGTCCGAGCTACCACAATCATAGACCGGGTCTCAATAATCATACATTTCGAATACTACATCATTTACACAACTTATGAGCTTTTATCCAACACTTATAGCATTTTTAGTAGACTTTAAAGCATCATTTTGCATGTTAACGAGTTTTATCCGATAAAAATCCTTTTAACCACTTTAGATTAGTTCAAGATAGAGATTTAAACATTATACCTCTAGCTCGAGGCTAGGGAAGAATCTATGCGTAAAATGAGTGGATAAAAGCAAAGTAGAGAGGTCATTCGCCTTCCGTTTGCTCCAAGGTTCCTTATACACGATCCTTATCACTTGTAGATACTTGGAATGTGATGAACAAAATCGAAAATGATGGATGGAGGGTGGGTGGTGCTTGGCCGTAAGCTTATAGTGAGGGAGAGAGGGAGTGTTAATTTGTTAAGTGTGGTTTAGGTTATGGTGGACATGTGTAGTAACTTATAGGCCATAACTCAAGATTATTAACCAAAGGTTAACATGTCCCCTTGATATTAGGCATAAGTGTATAAAATAATCATGCAAGTACAATGGGTGGTCACATAGTGACCGAATCGGTTGGGGGGAAGGGGGGGGTATTCGGTTCCAAATCAACCATTTAGTTAGCATGTAGTTTGGTTAGTTTAGCTAGTTTAGGGATTAACCCGGTTAGTAGTGTGTTGTGCTTTATTGCGGGTGTTAGGGTATTCAGGGACCCTAACTGGCTCAGAAAAAGATAAGTAATGTTATTAACAATATTTTCATGTTCCGGGTATAGTCCGGTCGTTCGGTTACATACCGATTCGTTAAAGTGCTAAATTACACTTTTTAGTGTCGTTTAAGTACCTTTCTTGTACTCTTTAAATTCCCAACACTTAGGGAAATATTCTGGATAATAAAACGACATTTCTGCATAATATTTATATGTCTAAATGCTGATTTATTGCTGAATTATATAAATTCTGCACTTAAAGTGTGTTTCGGGTGCTTTTTAGTGCTTATTTTTGCTTTCGCAATGTCTATAAATTAAACCCTTACATATACTCTAGGGTTTTAATGTATTTTTGTTGTCGGACCTACACCTAGGCCTCAGTTCTAATGTCTGACTGCTTTCTGCAGTTCAGTCGACACAGTGTGTCTTACCGGTGAGTTTACTATTATTCTGACGCAACGCTCTCGTTTATGCATAAAGCAATATTTTGTAGTATACAACATGCATGAATTCACTTGTTTAATCATGTGTTCAGACATTGCTGACAATTAAACTCATAATTGCAGTCATTAAGCAATAATTAATGTGTACGGAAATTACCGGTTTGGGCCAGTTGTCACACACTAATCTATGCTCGATTTTCGATTTTGACTTGGTTTGAGCCCTCAATTTGTGAGTTTTGTGATGAACTAGGTTTTGAAGGAACTTGGGGTCGCACCCCCTGTTCTGGTCAATCTCCAGGAGACTCCAAAATGGAGTGTTTATGTTTTAATTAAAACATTTTCTAGTTTGCCCATTTTTAGTCCCTCATGTTTAGATGTTTTATAAAGAGGGTTAAAATCTTGATTTCTATTCATTCACTTGATCACACATAAATAACTAGGTTAATTATCCCTAGTTAACTTAGTAGGTTCTGGGGTTATAACCTGTTTCATTCTAAGTCCCGTAAACTCGGGCCTCTCATAACTTTATTTCCTTAAAAGCATTTATTCACGTTTTATTGAATATTAGGTTTATTTATTTTAAATCCTAATATTTACCGGGTTACCGTTACCGCTAACGACATTTTACCCGTGTATTAATATTAACGGGGTTTGATTACCAAACCCGTTTTCGGGGTGTTACAAGTTTACCCCCCTTAAAGAGGTTTCGTCCCCGAAACCTTATTTGTAGTTCCTTGGTTTGATCAACGAATCTAGTTTTGTTTTCAAGGCATCCGTTCCTTTTGGTCAAAAGTTTTCACTTTTATATTGACGCGTGCGTCTTTCATGTGTAAGGCCTCGAGGGCCGTTACTTTCAGCTTGTATCCATTATCTTTATTGATTATTTAATTTGGCGGTTAGACTTGTTAGTCACCGGTTACCTTAAACCCCAACACCCTGGTTTACCATATTGCCGTCATCGTCCTTATGCGTGTTTATGATTTCATATCTTGCAACTCACGTTATAACGTGGTTATATTCTATATCAATTTTGTGATCGTGATCATTTCACGTCATGTTTAAGTCTATTTTGATTTTTTTCATCATCGAAATTCTTTCTTTCGAATGTATCGTTTTGCACCAATCGGTGTTAGGACCTATATTCTTTCATGCTTACTATTCAAATTCCTATCAGAATTTATATTTGTAAAAACGTTATTTCTTACTAAAACCGAAGTTTTAGTTTAGCGTCTTCTCTTTAACCTTTACCAATTGTCCATACCGGGGTATTGACAGTCCCAAAATTTATTCTTTTTCAGTCTTTGTCTTATGCGAGGATTCTCCATTTATTCCCTCGCTTTGTCTTATTAACCCGTAGGTTTTATCACTTATTCTATGGGCTATTTTATTAGACCTTCACCTCTTTAAGGCGAGGTCCTTATAATCGATTTCTTTCTAGTCGTGACTCGTAGGTCGTTTTAGTCTGGTAGACCTTTCCATTGTTTATAACTCCAAAGGTTAGGTTGATCCCGTAGATTATTCCTTACTCATGTCATTATTAAAATACATGTTTGGTGTCAAGGCATTCCTGTTTTTGTTTAATATCATTTATTTTCGCCTTGGTATTTTCTTTGACCTTGATCGTAGTCTAAGGTTACATTCGTTTCCTTTCGGACAAATTTTTTGACTTTATGACTTCTCACATCATTTATGCGTTGGTTTATCTTATGCTCACCATTATCCAGTTTACATACATTCATATTTGATTATGTCCCATTACCGGGCTCATTATTCTTCTGCTTTTAACACTACCTTTATCCCGCTTGCGTTTACTCATGCCGTTCGGCATGATATTATATTCGACTCGTTCAACTTTAAAATAGTTGAACATAATTTATTTCAAATTTCTATTTACATAATCTTGTCGTCTTCTAGTTATGACTCAAAACCCGAGTCTTTTAACTTCCATTCGAGTTCCCGTTTCTTGGTCCACGCATGCGTTTAAATCCTTACCCACCAACCGGGTGTTTTACTGAAGTCGTTATTATTGCAACCCTCCCGGTATGCATTAAGACCTCACTTCATTTTTATACTCCGACTTAGTCCTCGTGTTTGACGTTTTGCAAAGACGACCCGTTTAGAGGCATATTCGCATTTTCCGGCTTTGAGTGTAAGTACACCCCCTCCCAATTGCATACCTTAATCGTTTTACATTAATCTTTGTCCCTTCACTCGGGCTCATCATCCTAATGTAATACGCTTCCGTCACCCGGCTGTGCGTTTACATTATTATCAAATATTTTGCTCATTTGATTCATTTGGGTACTTTTTAAGTTAGTCCCATTCACCCCACCCTTACTACATCGGACATAAATGTGTCCATCATAAGAAGTTCATGGTACCACGTGTTCACTACTTACTTGGCCAGAGTAAGCGATCAACACCTGGTATACATGACCTTTTTATAATTTTCACATTACACCCCATGTAAGTAATGCCTCTATTTGTTTTTCTTAGAAACAATATCCCGGATAGGTTTTCTATTCAGGTTTTTCCAAGTTTTCAATCTACATATGCAACTTTCAATCTCTACATATTTGTTGCATATTACTATTTATGCAATAATTTAAAACGTGCACCTGATAATGCTTGCTCTAACAGGCTCCCCTTGACATTAACTTATTCGCAATCGTTGTGCGATTTAGGTCCTTGGTGATCGTGCTCTATTTGTCATACTTTGGACCGTTCCTCTGTCAAATCCATGATTTGTTAAACTCTCGCTATCTTCATATGCGAGTGTCCTTTAATAAAAAAACATATACAACAGTTAGTAATTTCAACATTAAAGGATGACCGTATTATAATACAAGGCTTTTCTACTATACGCATCAACGCGTGTAATTTCATTGACTATATCTATTCTATATCGTTTTTATTGGTGTAACGTGTATTACACGATAACCATATGTGTTGTTCTCAACACTTTAATCATACTAAACCTTTGATATACCTGTACTTACCGGATTTGCGATCAAGCCTCGAACCGAACACCAATCTTTATTAAGAGCATAAGGTTTAAGTCCAAGCATAGTTTTCCCACCATACTTGAATCTCTTAAACCAAGGCTCTGATACCAACTTGTAACACCCGTTTTTATAAATCAAGGTTTAACGTATATTTTGCGAAAATAATCATGTAATTAATGATTACATATACATCGGAAATACGGGTTTGTTAAAAACTTTTACAATTTAAGTGATATACATAATGTGATTTAATTCGCCGTTTAGAATAACGACAAAACAACGTTGCGGAAGCTTTATTAAACGTGTGTTCGGTTCTTGCTCGATGCTTGATCTTCATCCGGGACTCTCGACATTCACCTGTGATCAAAACCAACTTAAAGGTCAGTTTTGATAATTAAATAACTAATACAGTGAGGAAATTAGGAAAATCCAACATTGATATCTTGATCCCAAAACAAAACTCAATTCTGACCTCCACCGTAACTTACGGTGGCACCGTAAGTTACGGTGGTCTCTGTGTTAACATTTCCCTACCGTACTTCAGTAAGCTAGCACCGTAACCAAATCAGCCCACCGTAACTTACGGTGGCCCCTGCATCATTCCTTTCCTTTTTGCCGTTTTTGACACGAAAACTTTCGTATCTTTCAATCCGCTTGTCCTTTTAACCTACCGTTTCTTCCTCGTGTTTGAAATTTGATTCTCCATCATATGGAGTTAAAATCCAACATTCGGTTTAACAAAATTTCAGACTTTTAAGTCTTCGGCTTATTATCCTTTTTACCAAATTTTGACCCGATCGATTTATATCAAACAAACATGTTTATTTGGCCCTTAAACTCATGAGATTCATAATTTCCATATCTCATATAATACTAATTTCAAATCACGGAATTCTTACATAATAAAAACCCGTTTAAGCTCAAGTTCTTATTTTGACCCGTTTAGAGCGAATTATGTACATTTAAGCATCAAACTCTCTCTTCTCTTTCTACACTTCGTATTCTTACTTCTAAATAGCCTTTTATATTCTAACACAACTATTTTTGTGGTGGAGTTAACATAATGAACCACATTCCTAATTTTTACCCTTAGGATAGTCATTTTACGTGATTTACCCGTTCATAGGCATTTGACCTCCAAAGTTGATGCCTACAACTCTTACATGTGTCTATGAGTTACATAATGATAAAACTAGTATCTAAACGACCTCTAAGGGTCGTTTGCCTGATTTACCTATCAAGGGCATTTTCGTCAACTTAATTCCTCCTTTTACAACATAGGTCCTTTTTCTAAGGTATTTGACCAACATTGCATTTTTAACCATGAATTTATATATATATACGTACCTGGCTCGAGTCAACATATAGACCCGTTTTATACCTCGCGTTAATTAACCAATATACTATGGCGTTGCAATTATCCAATTTGCTATTCACTCCTGTTAACATACGACTTGACTGTTGGTGCATTCATCTGTCGTCTTCGTCTTACGTCGAGTCTCTGTGACATCAGCACATGAAATATGGAATTTGAAGTCAACCGTTTGAAGATGCAAGTTTGAAATAGGTTCCGTTTGAATGTAAAGTTTGAATGTAAAGTTTGAAAGGGTTCCGTTTGAAAAGTGTTGTATCATTTTCAAACGGAAGGGTCCTCATTTCAAACGGAAGGGTCCTCATTTCAAACGGAAGGGTCCTCATTTCAAACGGAAGGGTCCTTCCTATATATACCTCACTTGTCCATTTCATTTGTAACTTTCCGGCCAGAGCAACGAAGTGCTGCCGAAGTGTTGTCAGGTTGTAAATGTCTTCCAAATCAATGATACAACAGTTTTAAGCGTGAATCTAGCTGATTTGAACTCTACACGTCTGTTTCCGCCTTTCGTTTAGAGATAAACTCTTCTGATCGACTCGTTCGGGTCTGAAAATGATCCTACAAGTGGTATCAGAGCTCAGGAGGAAGAGTTCTATACAATTCAGCTGCATTTTCTACTTCTACACCTTTCTTTTTCGAAAATTACAAGTTTTCATGGTTGAAATTGGCTAAAACTTTCACAATGTGTGTTTAATGATGTTTTAACAAAGCCTTGAGAGTCTCAGCTTAAAACTCGGCGTAAAAGTGATGAAAATCGACTGAAAATTGGTGCCCGTTTGAACGAAGCTTTACCCTTACGTTTGAAATACTTCCTGTCGTTTGAAAAGTGAATGTATCGTTTGAAACATGTTCATCGTTTGAGTTGACCGTTTGAAGTCTGGTTCCTATCGTTTGAAATTAGAACTTATCGTTTGAAACCAGATTTGTCCGTTTGAAAGACATCCTGTCGTTTGAAAAGTAATTCTGTCGTTTGAACAACATTCTGTCGTTTGAACAGATCATCATCGTTTGAAAATATCCCACCGTTTGAAATTATATTGTGTCATGTGATAGGTATTGAAATTGTCGACCACGAGAAGTTAAAGGAAATCCTTGTGAATCTGTTGCAATTTATAGCTCGGTCATTTAACGTTTTCATGTGATAGTCATCGAGTGGTATAAAGGTCTGATAAAGTGAACATTACGTGATTGTGATTAAAGATGATAGTGTCAGTCATCATTATGTTACCCATGTGAATATATTGATTATAATATCAAACAAAGTGATTTGCATGTGAAATTGTGTTTTTCGAGGTGATTGTCGGTCATAATTGATAATTGTGTTGTCATCGACCCTTGTGATTGATTGTCTGTACATTGCATGTGTAAATTGATGTTATCAAAATGTGTTAGGTTTGCATGTTGAACTCATGTGATTCTCGTAAATCATCATGCTTGTGTCAGATTGCTTTTGAATATATCTATTGATATGATTGGTTTAAATGAAGGTCCAAGTAAGTGTGTTGCATGTGCAATGTGATATATGTTGTTGACTTTTGAATCAAGGTTACATATGTTTTGACGATTTTGTATTAGTTTGAATGAAAATGATTTTAAACAAGTTTTGTTAATAATTGAAAAACAAATCATTTTTGTTACTTGTGTCGTACATTGATATAGTTCTTGTGTCATCTTTGTTTGTTCAGTGTACATGTGATAATCATATTTGTGTCGAATATTAAAATTGTTTTGTCACTATGCATATTAGGATCGTGTAGTTGTTGTCGTAGTCGGTGTTTTTATTTGACAGGTTTGGTGTTTAGTCTATTAGCACGGATTGATCAGTACGTTTGTCAGTCAAGTCGCGAGGTTTGAGTCGTGGTTTTTGTCAGTTCGTATGGTTTGAAGTTCAAAGGTTTCAAAAGGTCAAGTTGTTTGAATTTGAATCGGGTCATATCAGTCCGCACAGTTCGTCAACGTTCAGTCTGCACAGAAAATCATCAGTTCGAGTACTAGTTTGTTTCGGTTAATTGACAAACGTATAAACTGATTGTGTTTTCGTTTGTTCATTGTCAGGTAATTGTCAGGTAATTGTCAGGTACTTGTCAAGATATTCAAGTTGCTACCGAAACATGGATTCTGAGTTCTACAATGCGTTTGCTACACCCTCGACTACTCCAGCTTCAATTGCTCAAAACATGAATGCAGAAAACGAAACCGGAACAATGCAAAAACCCCCGAAACTTATGGGAATTGAAGATTATCACGGATGGAAGAAACGGTTTGAGAATTGGGTTCAGGCGAATCATCTAAAAGCTTGGGAGAGCATCGAAACTGAGTATGAGAGGCCAAAGAATACATTGGGAGCTGATAAAATCATTTATGAATTTACTGAACAAGAGAGGGAAAGTTATAAAGGAGAGAAAATGATGATCAATTTGTTACAACAAGCGGTAAAAGAAGATATATTTGTGTTGCTTCAACATGATGAAAATTCTTATTCTATATGGGAAGCTCTTCAAAAGAAGTTTGAGGGAAGCACTGAAATGTTACAAAGTAAAGCAGCTTTGTTGAAAAAAGAGTTTGAATTGTTTACGTGCATGCCTGGTGAAACAACAAAGAGTCTTATTGAAAGATATTGTCATCTTGTACGCACCATGTCACAATTGAAGATTACAAAAACTCCAGCAGAATGGGTTGAAAAGCTTGCTGACGCGTTACCGCAAAAAGAATGGAGTACATATCTGATGATATTAAAGAATTCCGGACAGTTTAAAAATTTATCCATTGCACAGTTTATAGAGAAGTTGGAGGCACAGGATCTGGAGCAGCAGAAAATTGCTAGAATGAACAGTTCTACTCATCAACAAGATATTAAATTGTATTATAAAGGAAATGTTCAAACTGCAGAAGTCAGTCCAAATATACAAACTGCATTTAGTGCTGGAAATCAGTCTACACCAAGCAGTCAAGGATCAGTCAACACTAGTGGGTTCTCAACGGTGAATCCTCCAAGTGTTCAAAGTTCATCTGCTAGAAATGGGCATTTAATTCAGTGTAATGTAGCTCTACATCTTCAAAATGGTCAAAATTATTCTGAAGAAGTTGTAAAGCATCATATGGGATTATTGGTCACTGCATTAGAGTCTTATGAAGGGTTGATTGCCGGAAGAATTGGTAATCCGATGCTCACAAAAGAAGATTATGACCAGATCGATGCAGAGGAGCTGGAACTGATGGATATTAAATGGGCTTTAGCTAGTGTTTTGAGGAGAGCAGAAAAATTTAGATTGGTTACAGGAAGAAATGATTTCTTGGATGCAAATCTTTCTAATCTTGGATTTGATAAATCTAAAGTTGTTTGTTTTCGTTGCAGGGAGAAAGGCCACTTTAAAAGGGAGTGCAAGAATCAGGAACCGAGAGGAGCAAAGGAGTCTGCTGGGAAAGATGATTATTATCGGAAGACCATTTATCAACAAATTACTCATCAACCACATCAACAAAAAGAGCCACAAACAGCTCATGGAAGAATGATCGAAGATGCAAACAGGAAAGCTTACCACGGTATCGTTGATCTAGATGATGAGAAAATGGCTGAAGGATTTAGCTGGGACAAGTACATTCCAGCTGATTCAAATGTTGGAGCGTTTATTGCTCATATTATTCGAAAGCCGGAAATGCTGAAGGAATGGATGGAAGTGTTATCTGATGAAGAGAAAAGTGAAGATGAAGGATCTGTTTCATCTGAAAACAGTTCGTCAGAGACAAGTGATAGTGATGAAGAAATTGAACAGATTAATATTGGAAAAACTCACTTATCTTCTAATAGTTTTGAATTTTATTTTGCAGAAAAATTGAAGAAACTGAAAGAGGAGAAAGCTGCAAAAGATTTGAAAAAGGTCAAAGTGGTTGAGAAGATGGTGGAAGTTGAAAAGATAATTGAAGTTGAGAAGATCGTTGAAATCACAAAACCTTGTCTTAAATGTTTAGAGTCTTGTAAACAATGTATAGAGAAAGATGAGAGGTTTAGTGAGTTAGAAAAGTTGAAAGAAAAGATGTTGTTTGATGTAAAAAATTTGAAAAAGTCATATGATGTATTGAACAGAACTGTGAATAGTCTGGAAAAGACTAACTCTGAAAGAGAAAAAGCCTTGAAGATGATGAATGCTACCATGATGACAAAGCAAAAAGAGATCAATATGTACATAGAAGAATGTGCAAAGTGGAAAAAAGAGTTGGATAGTGAAGCAGCTGAAAATGAAAGAATCAGAAGATTGCTGCAAAGTTACAAAGGTTGTGATTATATAATCGATAGAATTTATCCAACAGTTGAAGGATTTGAAGCGTTTAAAGACGAAGAAATAAAGCCAAAGAAGAAAAAGGATACTGGTAAGAAACAGGGTGTCTGTTATAATAAGTGTCCGCCTCCGATTTGGGAAGGGTACTCATCTAGGAAACCTAATGAGGAAGAACTAAAACAGGCGGTCAATATTAAGTTAGAATCCGAGATAACAGATGTTTTACCGGAAAATATTGACGTCACGTTCACAGCGTCCGATACAGATCATGAGTCAGAACTGATAAAAAGAGTGGTTGATCAGGTGTTGGATAAGGATGAGGAGTCAGAGTCAAAGTCCGAGTCCAAAAGTTCGTGTCAGTCAGTTGGGAGTTCGAGTTCGTCTGAAAGAAGTTCAAAATCGTCGGGAAAACGGGTTTATAGTAAAGAGTTTTTATTGTCAAAATCTAATTTGGATGATGAAACATTTGAAGTTGTGTATACTTTGAATGATTCTGACAAATTATATTTTGATAAAGAGTTTCCAATAAGAAGTGTTCGATTTGAAATGATCAAAAAGGTTTTCAAAATGGCAGAAATTAATATTTCTGAAATAAAAGATTTAAATCTTACTGGAAAACCTAAAAATTACACTTCAAGAGTACAACAACGTTTGAACAAGAAAAAGGGTTACAATTCTGGTTCTGGTTCTCAAAAGAAACCAAACCACAATCGTAGCTACAAAAAGAAAGGACTTGGTTTTATTCCACCTAAAAACTATAAAAATGAAAAATATGTTCGAGATTTTAAATCAAAAATGACATATGTTGCAGGAACTAGTCATGAAGAAGAAGCAAAGAGCTCATTCTGGAAACAGTCAAACAAGGAGTTTCTTGCTGAAAAGATGAAGAATGGAGCTTATCAATGGAAAGAAACAAGAACCTGTTACAGATGTAATGAAGTTGGTCACATTGCATGGAATTGTCCGAAAGCGACAAACACAAAACAGGGAGTTTCTGGAAAACTGAAAGAAGTTATTATTGATAAAACCGAACCACCAACTGAAAAATTTAAAGTGTTTAAAAATTCAACATTTGAAGTTGGAGAGTGTTCGAAAAGGTTTTACAAAAAGAAGGGAAATCTTGACAACCAAACTTGGGTTGTTAAGAAATCAGAGGTAAAATCTGGCGATGAATCTGATTCCACAAAGTCAGAGGAGCCACAGGTTGAGGTAAAAAGAGAAAACTCAGTGCCTCCAATGGATGATGTTCATTTTCCACCATTGAGTACTGAGAATTTTAAATCAAAAGTTGGGAAAGTTGAGATCTCTAATCAATTTTATTCTGATAAGAATGAATTTGATGTTGATAAAGCTTTTAATGGAAACGTAAAGAAAATTTTTGGAAAAATGATTGATGGAAAGGTTAAAGGGGTAAAAGAGTTTTATGCTACAAAAAAGGCAACTTATAGCCCAACCCCTAGTGAAGTTGAGAAGGTTACACCCAAGACTGGTCAGGCTTGGGTGGATATTTTCTTTCATTGAAAAACCTGACTTGCCGGAGTTCCCAGGTTGGTAAGCGTGGAACATGAATCGGCACATTTCTTGAGAAATTCATGAAAGTGATTTCAACTTTACAAGTGGTAAAATCAAACTTATTTTCCGGAAAAATCATTTTGATTAAAACAAACTTAAGTGTTTTGAAATCTTAATGAGAAAATGGTTTGTTGAAAGGGGAAGTTCTGATTGTTTATGCCATGTGGATGGCGAATTGAGGTGATTTGATATCGGTTGTCATGTTTTCTGTATAGTTTGTTTTCAAATTTCCTAAAATGTGTTTGCATTTTAGGGGGAGTAGAAAATTTCAGAAAATCCAAAAACATTTGAAAATTTGAAAAAGCCAAAAACATGATAAAATGAAAAATGAGTTTCGTTGTGAATAGAGGAAATGATAGTACATCAGTAGACTGTCACAACATGCTAAAGAAATGAAATGTTAAAATGTGATAAACAATTTCACTGCTGATATGCCAGTAGGTTTTTGCACATTTAGTAGATTGTGACGAGATATAAACATAAATTTCAAACTTGCTTGTTCTGTGGGTTAACACAAACTTGGATATATAGGTAACCCCTGAAATCTTATTTGAAAGGTCCCTTATTCTGAGATACTAGGTCTTTATGCTCAGTGATATCTGGGGTATTATCCCGGGACTTCTGCTGAAAGAAATTTCTGACCTAGTCCCCGGATAATGCTTTCTGCAAATGCTTGAAACATAGCATCACCCTCAGCAAGCTGATGAAACAATAAAATTGATAGTCGCTGCTGTTGTAATGCAAAAGATCCTCTAAAGGGGACACACCAAAAGTCGAAGCCGTCATCTCTCTGCGTATCGAAAGATCGACCTGAGCTCTCACGGCCCTCGTACTATAATTTATTCCCTTACAGATATCATCTGTGGTATACTCATCTGTAAGACTGAATATTGGGATCTGGATACGGGAGTATATTCAAGTAGTGGGACACATGGATAAGTTAGTATCTAAAACATTAATATCGTATCTCGGATCAGTTGAAATTTGTGTGAAAATTTAAGTGGACAAATATACTGACAATCTAGGTGAATTGTTTAGAACTTAAAATGAAATCAAGCTTAACGGTGTTGGTGATTTGTCTCATAAGCTGATATGATCCTCTTACACAAACTCACAAAAATTATGTTTGTAAATATTTCTTTACTGCATTTTATTTTCCTTCAAAAATCCAAAAAGATTTTCAGTGTGTTTTAGCATAAATTTTGAAAAATTCAAAAAGATTTTTGGCAACTGATGTTGGAAAGCTGATTTTCAAAGTTCCAAGTGCTAAACATGATGACATGGTTGTGAGGGGGAGTGTGTCTTAATTGTGATAATATGTTTTTTAAATCAAACAAATGGTTCATCATGTGTATGTGATCTGAGGAAGAGTGATTGTTGATGCATATGAGAGTTGTTTTTGATGCATTCAAATTGTTAAATTTAGAAACTTATTTCTGGGTTAAGAATGTGCAGGTATAGCCAGGTTTTTATCTTGAACCTGAAGATAGAGTGCCAGGTTCCGATACCTGAGGATTTTGTAAAAGTCAGACTGCGATCCCAGCAAATCGAAAGGGGGAGTCTGAAGACATCTAAGTAGAGATTGATTGTGAAGAGTCTGTTGATGTTGAAGAAGAGAAGAGAGAAGATTTGAGGATACTTACAGCGTCAGATACTTCAAAGAGTTCGAAAAGACTGATAAAGACTGAAGATGTTGAAGACTCGATACTGAAGACTCGTCAACATCTGAGGGGGAGTCTGTTGGTGCATTCATCTGTCTTCTTCGTCTTACGTCGAGTCTCTGTGACATCAGCACATGAAATATGGAATTTGAAGTCAACCGTTTGAAGATGCAAGTTTGAAATAGGTTCCGTTTGAATGTAAAGTTTGAATGTAAAGTTTGAATGTAAAGTTTGAAAGGGTTCCGTTTGAAAAGTGTTGTATCATTTTCAAACGGAAGGGTCCTCATTTCAAACGAAAGGGTCCTCATTTCAAACGGAAGGGTCCTCATTTCAAACGGAAGGGTCCTCATTTCAAACGGAAGGGTCCTTCCTATATATACCTCACTTGTCCATTTCATTTGTAACTTTCCGGCCAGAGCAACGAAGTGCTGCCGAAGTGTTGTCAGGTTGTAAATGTCTTCCAAATCAATGATACAACAGTTTTAAGCGTGAATCTAGCTGATTTGAACTCTACACGTCTGTTTCCGCCTTTCGTTTAGAGATAAACTCTTCTGATCGACTCGTTCGGGTCTGAAAACGATCCTACATTGACAACCTCATTAGTCAATATGGTCAAATGGTATTATCATCACCATTTGACCCGTTTGGACTATAAGACCAAACATTTACATATTTTAGAATAAAAGCATGATTTTAAATTTCCAAATTCACCCATTTGCCCCATTTACCATAAACCATGGTTTTTATCATTTATACTTGTTCCGACTTGTGTCAATCGTGTCGGAACCCTTATTTCGGATATTACATTATTCGCATTCATAGTTTATAAAACAAACACGCGTTCTACAAAAAGGGTGTAAGTTTTACTTACCTCACATCCGAAGTACGCTTTTCCTTCACACTTGATTCGTTTGACCCGCTCACTCATCAAGCTTCCACCTAGCTCGTTAGGCGTCAAACTATCATCATAATTCATAAGATGGTTAGATTAGTCATTATCAATTATGACTACAACATCTAACGGGTCTTATGTCGACTTTATCACTCGATTAAATCATTGGTTAGTTTGACTTCCTAAAAGTCAATTGATCTATCGACATATCCAAATGCACACTTCACATGGAATTTCAACATTTTAGCTTCATTTAGGCATTTTAACAAACACCTAGTGGGCAAAATTTTACATGATTATATAGCAAATCCATAGCTTATCATCTAGCCCGAATTTCACATCAATCAACCCATTTTACACAATTGTTAGCTTCTAAAATTCTGAAGTCACTTCACAATTGTCAAATTACACTAGAACAACACCCAATTTCCTAGTGTTTATCAAATTACACATAACCCACTAATCACCTACAATGGTGTTCATAGATTTCACTAAAAATTCACATGATTTCAACTTGTATTTGTCTAGGGTTTGTCCCTAGACACTATATTGTTCCTAATTCACCATAAAACAAACATGCAACCATGAATTTCAGATTTCCCGAATTTATGAGAATTTCAAGTTGGGGAATTTTCATCAAATTTTACATACCTGATAATCCCCTTGCTATGAGGATCACTAATCTATGCTCGATTTTCGATTTTGACTTGGTTTGAGCCCTCAATTTGTGAGTTTTGTGATGAACTAGGTTTTGAAGGAACTTGGGGTCGCACCCCCTGTTCTGGTCGATCTCCAGGAGACTCCAAAATGGAGTGTTTATGTTTTAATTAAAACATTTTCTAGTTTGCCCATTTTTAGTCCCTCATGTTTAGATGTTTTATAAAGAGGGTTAAAATCTTGATTTCTATTCATTCACTTGATCACACATAAATAACTAGGTTAATTATCCCTAGTTAACTTAGTAGGTTCTGGGGTTATAACCTGTTTCATTCTAAGTCCCGTAAACTCGGGCCTCTCATAACTTTATTTCCTTAAAAGCATTTATTCACGTTTTATTGAATATTAGGTTTATTTATTTTAAATCCTAATATTTACCAGGTTACCGTTACCGCTAACGGTATTTTACCCGTGTATTAATATTAACGGGGTTTGATTACGAAACCCGTTTTCGGGGTGTTAAAGTTTCCAGCTTACAACTTCCTTTGCCGTTTGCCCATGTAACCCGGTAAGGTCCTTCCCAATTGGACCCTAGCTTTCCGGTGCTCTCATGTAGGCTGGCTTCGTTTGCTCTTAGGACCAAATCCCCCGGGACGAGGTTAAGCCTTTTCATCTTGGTATTGTAATAGCTTTCAAGCTGCCTTTTGTACTTAGCCTCCCTGACTGTCGTGACTTCCCTTCTTTCCTCGAGCAAATTCAGGTTCATCCGAAGGACTTGCTCGTTTTCAGCCTCCCTGAGCTTCACTCTGGCAGTTGGGGATCCTATTTCAGCCGGGATGACAGCCTCCGTCCCGTAGGTTAAGCTGAATGGGGTCTCCCCGTTGCAGTCCTTAGGGGTGGTCCTATATGCCCATAGCACAAATGGCAATTCCTCCAGCCATCCTTTTTGTTTCCTTCAGAGTCTCCCTTTCACCCTTTGATAACGTTTTGATTTGCTCTTTCTACTAGCTCATTGTTCTGGGCATGGGTAATGGAAGTGAACACTTGATGTATGTGCATTTGCTCACACCATGGTCTGAAAGGTTTTCCAGCAAATTGTACGCCAATGTCTCTCACGAGCTCCTTCGGGACGCCATATCTGCAGATAATGTTGTCTAGCACAAACCGTCTCATCTGCTCCCCGGTTATTTTTGCCAAGGGCCTTGCCTCTATCCACTTGGTAAAATAATCAATGGCAACCACCACGTATTTGACCCCTCCTGGACCCTTTGGGAATGGCCCGATTATGTTGATGGCCCACTTTTGGAAGGGCCAAGATGTTGAGACAGGTATCATTGGGTGTTTGTGGCGGTGTGTCATGGGTGCATGGACCTAGCAATTGTTACATCTCTTGATATCCTCTGATGTCGTTTCAAACATTCTAGGCCAATAGAATTCCGCATTCATTGCCTTCGCCACTACCGTCCTTGGCCCAGAATGCATTCCACAAATCCTCTCATGTATTTCTCTAATCACATATTTGGCCTCCTCGTTGTCGACACATTTCAAGGATGGGCCCAGGTATGATCTCCAGTAAAGCTCTCCGTCAATCAAATCGAACTGTAGAGCTTTGACTCTTACTTTTCTGGCTGCTCAGTCCCCCTCGGGTAATTCCCCGCTTCTAAGGAATCTTACAATAGGTGCCATCCATGTCTCTTGTTCGTCCCCGATTGTAGCCACTTCAGCTGAGTCGAGGGAGGGGGACGTCAGGACTTCCACTTTGATCTCTCTTACCAGATGATTGAATGCCACGGAGGCCAGTTTGCTAAGGGCATCCGACTTCTTGTTTCTCCCACGGGGGATATACTCTAGCTTGAAGGTCCGGAATGCCTTGGCTGTTTCCTTTACCTTTGCCACATATTGAGCCATTGTGCTATCTTTGGCCTCGTATTCTCCTTGGTATTGCTTGACCACTAACTGCGAGTCTGTGCTGGCTTCCACATGTTTTGCTTTCATCTTTTTGGCTAGCCTCATCCCTGCTAGGAGTGCTTCATACTCTGCAGTGTTGTTGGTGTTTTCGAAGTCTAGCCTGATGGCGTAGGTTAGCTCAACTCCTTCAGGGCTTATCAACGTAATGCCCGCTCCACTCCCCTCTTCGCTGAAGGCTCCATCTGTGAGTAGTTTCCACACAGCCTCGTCTTCCTTCTCTTTTTCTTCCCTTTCCAAGGCCTCCCATTTTAAAAGCTCTTTTTCTTCATCCTCAGGGACTTCTGCTAAGAAATCGGCCAGTATTTGTCCCTTTATGGCTGTCCTGGGTTTGAACTCCAAGGAGTGCTCCCCCCGATCTATTGCCCATTTAGCCAGCCGTCCCGATAACTCCGGCCTCCTCAGTACTTTCTGGAGGGGGCTGATCTGTCATTAAGGTGATCTTATGTCCTTGGAAGTACCTTCTAAGTCTTCGGGATGTGAAGACAAGAGCGAGAGCCAGTTTCTCTAGGGACATATAGCGTTCTTCGGGGCCCTTGAGGGTCCTGCTGATGAAATATATTTGTATCTGCTTTCCCTCCCGTTCCACCATCATAACCGCACTTATGGTTGTTTTTGAGGCGGACAAATACAAGAGGAGATGCTCCCCAGGTACTGGGGTGGCTAGGGTTGGGAGTCTGCAGATGTAGGCCTTCATTTCTTGAAAAGCGGTTTCTGCCTCAGAGGTCCATTTAAACCTGTTTGTTTGAAGGTAGTCTTTCAGTACCTTCATGAAAGGAAGGGTCCTGTCAGCTACCTTTGACAAGAAGCGGTTCAAGGCAATTAACCTTCCATTCAGCTGTTAGATGTCTTCCAGGGACCTGGGAGATCGCATTTCAGCCACAGCTTGAGTTTTCTCCGGGTTAGCTTTGATTCCACCCTTAGTCACCACTACCCCCAGGAATTTCCCTTCTTCTACCCCGAAGCAGCACTTCCCGGGGTTCAGTTTCATGTTAACATCTTGCATGGTACGAATAGTTTCAGCTATATCATCTATCATGGCCATCTCAGTCAGGCTTTTGATAACGATGTCATCGACGTACACCTCCAAGTTTCATCCCCGTTGTTCTCTGAAGAGGGCATTCATGAACCTTTGATAGGTGGCCCTTGCATTTTTGAGTCTGAAGGGCATTTTGGTATAGCAAAACGTCCCTTCGCCTTTGATAAAGGCAGTCTTTTCCTCGTCTTCCGTTGACATCTGTACTTGGTGGTATCCTTTGTAGGCATCCAAGAAGCACTTTAGGGGATACTGAGATAGGGAGTCCACCTAGACGTCTATCTGTGGGAGGGGGTAGCAGTCCTTGGGGCATGCTTTGTTTAGATCTTGAAAGTCGATGCACATCCTCCACCCTCCGTCTTTCTTTTGGACCATAACCGGGTTAACAACCCAAGATGGGTACTTCACCTCCCTTACTATTCCGGCTCTGAGCAGCTTCCTGGTTTCTTCACAGGCGGCCCTCCTCTTGCTGTGGCCCATGCTCCGCTTCTTCTGTTTGACTGGTCTTGCCCAGGTGTATGTATTGAGTCGGTGTTCGGTCAAGCTTCTTGGGATTCCTGTCATGTCTCCATGTTGAAATGCAAATACGTCTATGTTGAGGAGGAGCAACTCTTTGAGAGCACTTTTGCACTTGTCGCTCAGGTGACTTCCTACTTTAACCGTCTGCTCCGGGAATCTGTCACAAAGGACCCACTCTTCGACCCCGTCCTTTTGGGGTTTCTCAGATGCTTCCTCCTCAGATACGGAGGAAATTACTTCATATGCAGATTTCACCCAAGCCAAGCCTTTTGGCGTTTGGAACACTAGAGCTCCGTGTGGGGTTGATGCCTGTGCTTGCAGATCTCTAATCCCAGGTCGTCCTAGGATTGCATTGTACTTTGAGGGTGCCCGGACCACTGTGAAAGTTAGGTTTATAGTTCGGACACGATCCCCTATCCCGACAGTAAATGGGAGTTTGATCTTACCCAAGGGGTGTGACACACTGTTGTTGAAACCTACTAGGGGGATAGAGTCCTCCTCGAGCCTATCTCTTACATCCCTGTCAAATCTGAGGAAACAGTGTTCATATATTACTTTTACCCTGGGGATCCCCCGTCTACATGTATTCTGGCCACCTTGTGTCCAGCTATTATGGCTGAGATGTTAAGAGGGAGTCGCTGCACTTCGTTTTCCTCCAGGTGTGGCATTAAGATGGGAGCTTTCATGCGGTCCGGGGAGCCCAGAATTCTGGCCTTTACGCTTCTGGTGTTATCAAATTCATCCCTCCTTCGAATCATGTCTACATCTGCCCTTCCAGGCTCCCTCACATCTTTCCCTTTGCGGTCCCCTTCTCCTTCCTTAATTTCTCTAACCAAATGGGCCAGTTTACCCGTTTTCACCGCGGCCTCTATTTCCCCCTTTAGATACATGCAATCATCAGTTTTATGAGCGAATCCTTTGTGGAAGTCACAATATTCGTTTGGTTGTGCTTTTGGCCCGGGTTTTATGGGTGGCGGTCTTGGGAAGGAGTTCTTCACCCTCTCAGTGGCCAGTATTTCACTTGGGGTTTTGGTGAGAGGGGTGAAGTTGTCAGAGTAGGGGGATGAGCCTCTCCCCCGAGGCCTATATGGGGAATACAACGGCCTCGTTCTATCATGCAACATTCTATCAAAAGCTGGTTTTCTTGAGTAAGGTGTACCTTTTTCGGGAGGTTTTGCAGCTGGGTTGACCCTTCGGGGTGGGGTGTCCATCTCCTTGGCTTTGCTAACTGTGTCTTTGCCCCTAACAAAGGCTCTGACTATGTCCATGAGATTGTCAAACGAGTGTGGGAACTCCTCCCCCAACTTCTCGCATATTTATGCATTGTTTTAACCCGTTGATGAAACTGCTGATCTTCATGACCTCCGGGACGTCCTTGATGTTCATGTTTTCCTTGACAAACCTCTATATGTATTGATCTATTCGTTCATTGTCCCTTTGCCTTATGTGCAAGATTTCGTTTGGGTTCTTGACCACTTTTCTTTGTTGACCAAAGTTTCTCAGGAACTTTTCACTTAGCTCTTCATAGCTGTCAATCCCCCTGGGGGGAGGCTGTGGAACCAGAGCCTGGCTCCCTCCGTCAGGGTCTGCACAAACATATGGCACCAAACTAGCATGGGCCACCGTCCCAACTGTCCTGCACCCCTGAAGGCATGGAGATGGTCCTCAGGGTCTCTTGTCCCATCGTACCGGTCGAAGTTTGGAGTTAGTTTTGTCTTAGGGGGCATAGGTGCTTCCGCAATCCTCCTGGTGAACTTTGAGATTTCGGCTAAATCCCGTGGGAGGTAGGTTTGATCCAGACCATCGTCGCCTTGGTTTTCCTTTTCTTTTTCTTTTCCTCTTTGTTTCTTCCCTGTAATGAGATCCTCCATCTCTTCCGAGGATATCTGTCTAAGGGCCGTCATGAAAGTTTCGAGTGGGTCATTTCCACTGATTTTGTTTTGTGGATCCACCCCTTCCTGGTTGGAAGGTGTGTTGAAGGATAGTCTAGCTCTGAGGCCGTTAAGCTTCTCTCGTCTTTCTAAATCCTCAAGACACTTTTTAGCTTCTCCTTATGCATGGCAACGAAATCTGGAGTAATGGCCTCCTCCTTTTCCAGAATTTCCACTTGATTTTCGTTTTCTTCCTCATGAGTTATGTCTTCTACTGTGACCTTATCATGATCGTTCTGTACCATCTGGATGGTACGTGAACTGGGTGGAGTTGTCATGCTGCTTCTTGTAAAACGGGTTATCTCAACGTCGGAGTTTCGGAGTGGGGTCTTCGTTGACGTCAAGATATCCCGGCCTTCGTTGCTACAATGTCGAATACCCAAACGGGTTATCTCAACGTCGGAGTTTCGGGTGGAGTTGTCATGCTGCTTCTTGTAAAACCCGTTAGACTTTAGTCCCACGGATGGCGCCAATGTCGAATACCCAAATCCCGGATGACGTTCAAGGGGTCTTCGCTGACGTCAAGATATCCCGGCCTTCGTTGCTACAAAAAAGTAAACCGTTAGCCTCGTCACGGAGGGCCCCGGGAGGGGGATCCGTGACCAAGCTCCGGCGTGAGAATAAGTAAACTTGCCGGAAAGCTTGAGGAGTTTATTCCGATGAGTGTGATCACCGGAATGTTCCTCTAGGGCGGGAATCGAATAAATGTGTGTGTGTTTAATGTAGGAGAATATTGGTCGGAATAAATGAGAGAGCACTTAATGTAATACCTTGAGTCCTCCCCTGATCGCCGCTCCTCTCTCTTATATAAGTATGAAACCTTATCTTCCATGTGAGATATTTCAATGAGATGATCCAACGGATTCTGGGAGTCTTCGGGGGGCTCAGACACGTGTCTGACCCCCAACGGTAAGATGGCAGCCTCATTTAATGTTTCCGGCTGGAGAAGTACAATGTCAGCCGAGATCCTTTTCATATCAGGCATTAAATATTGCCTGTGTTCTCTGAATCCTTGTTTCCCGCCTATTCTATGAGGGGAAACCTTAATGGGCAAGATAAACTACTTTTGGGCCTTGCCTGTTGGGCCCGCATGATGACAGCCCAAAGCGGGTAAATGGGATTTCCCATTGGCCCGTCGTCACTAAGATACACGATATGATGGTAGGTAACCCATCTTTATTTAAAGGCGGAAGGTTCAAATCCTACATGTATAGAAGTATTTAAGAGCAGTCTAGTTTACCGTTTGAAAAAAAAACAACAAAAACAAAATAAAACAAAACAAAATTATTAAATATGTTTAGTTTAATATTTAAATTTCCACACAATTAACACATAGATATTTAATTATCCTCTAGTTTATCACTTTAATACACTATTAACTATAGTGAAGAGTTTAAATGAGAAGAAATTTTTTGTAAGAAGAATAAAAAAGAAATTTCAACCAATAAGAATGCTTTATTTTTACTTCATTTAATATAAGTATTAGTGTTACTATAAGGGTATATTGGTAAATCAATATAGGTCATTAATTTATAGTCTTCCTCTTTAATAGCTAACTATATTAAATAATTTGTAACTTATCCTCAAAATATATATTTTTTCAAAAAAAAAAAAAAAATTAAAATTTAGGATAAATTACGAGTTGTGTAGAATAAATTACGAGTTGTGTAGGATAAATTTCAACGTTTAGAATGAATTTCGAAATATTTATTTAAGAAACTTTTGATGTGTGTAGGCAAAAAAAGTTAGTGTGGAGGATAATAGTCTTTATGACTAATTAATTAGTAAAAAATGATAATAAATGAGATAAGTGAAAAATTGTTTAATGTTTTACAAAATTACCCTTCATTTCTTTTTCTTCTCAACTAAATTTTCTTCTCAAATAAAACTTCCCTATTAACTATAATACATTTACTTATCAATTTTGTTAGTAGTGATTTACAATTTTTATAAACATAGAGTACAACCTTGATTTTTATCATGTGTTGAAAATAGTAAATAACTTTTGTCTTTTATTTCATAATACCTTTATCAACTTTTGTTAATAATGATTTACAGTTTTATAAGCATAAAGTACACTTTTAATTTTTATCATGTGTTGAAAGTAGTAAATGACTTTTGTCATTTGCTTCATAATTTCATTTACACCCTTTAATTTTAATAAATTTATTATACAATCCTAAAATTTTAATAAAAAATATTTTTGTTTTTAATAAATTTACATTACAACCCCTTAACTTTAATAAGGTTACCTACACTTTCTGTACTTTAAGCTGCAATGGTTATCAACAACGTCTAGGTTTCATTTTTCTTATACAAAGTTACATATGTTGCGCTATCTTTTTTTTTTGCTATACAGAGTGCCGGTACAGTATTAATACTATAATAAAACGAACCAATAAAAACATATTATCGCCGCAACACGCGAGGTTTTATTTGTATGCTCTTGCATATACACGATGCAAAGTTTACATTCACATTCAAGTATTATTTTTCTAGTAATATCAAATCAAATGTGAAATATTTGAGAGAATATGTTGGTAAATGACACAATTTAAACATTTATACTTAGTTGAATGTCTAGAAGTAGTATTCTGCATAGTATAAAACACGAAATATATATCTTATTACCTAGTCAGCTAATCCGTACATGTTATTTTCTAGTGAGAACCATAGTGGTTGGGAGATAGTTAATATTCCATTGTGTAATAACGACCGTTGTGGTTGAGAAATTATGAACATTAATGTGTCTTAATCACCTCCACACAATATCAATAATTGCTACAATAATCAGTTATTAGTCCTAAATGATAAAATGATATTTGAGTTTTTTTTTTTGAAAATTAAACTTCATTAACGATACACATCCGACCCAAACGGGCAAAAGGCCAAACAACAAATAACACTCCCAACCCAAACGGGCAAAGGGTAGACAAATACAACATGAAAACTAGTATGGCAAGGCTTTAAACATATTGGGAGTGTGAGGTATGTTCAAGTCTTACGGATGACAAGATTAAAGAAATTTGTTGTTAAAAAAAAGGCATGGTAAGGCTTTGAAACA